>JAHNEJ010000108.1:0-261391 GCA_022559845.1 Amorphophallus konjac | reverse complement strand
GACAGTTAAGTACACTCGTGTCACACCGTCTCACACTCGTATAGTGAACAGAAAATTAGATAACAACCAACACCAGTCAAGCAAACCACAACACAGTATTTTTAGGTGGTTTGGACGCACCAAGTGCCATCCTACGTCCACCCCTCTCACCTCGAGAGGATTTCACTATAAACGCTGCTCGACGGTAGCAACCACACACACACGGGCTCGACGGCCCACACACGCGGGTTCTCGTACGACGACGAGACAACCAACACACACTCGGAGCAAGCTCCGAAATCATCTAGATATGTGAAATAGAATGAGAAATTACAAGCCCAGTTCTGAGAGATTCGATCTAAGCACAAATCACTATGAAAAGGATAAATAAGACGATCTACCCCACAAACCTGCTAAGAGAATGATAGACGAGATGATCTACCCCACAAAAGCTTAAACAAGCTAGGAGAATAGAGAAGGTAACACTTAGAACAAATGAACCAAAGGTTGGATGAAGCCGGTGTAGAGGATGTAGTCGCCCAAGGCTCCGGAAGAAGAGGATGCAGTCCGCGACCTCTAGATCTTCACTCGGGCTCGATGGAAATCATCCTTGGCACAGCTCTCCTTCACCTCCACAGATGGGAGCACCTTCTTCTCCTGCAAGGCAAAAATCCTACGTTAGAAGCTCAAGGGTCTTGCGATCGGAAAGAGGGGGGGTGGCTATATACAAGGGGGTTTGACCCCCCAAAAGACACAAGAGCCCTCACTAAACCCCCTTCATACCACATACATAGAGTAAAGGACGCCCTAAGGCCATTAGGGACAAAAGCCATGCCATTTGGATCCTCCTTAATAGGCTTCGAAACAGATCTGGAAATTTGTGTTCGAACGTTCAGAAAAAGTGTCGACCCATGAGGTCGACCCTTTTTCGTGAATGTTCTGCTAGAACATATATAAGAACAAAAACGCGATGCGAGTGTCGACCCATGGGGTCGACACTTCTTACGAAGTGTTCTCACCGGTTAATAGAACAAAACATTCATGATGAAAAGTGTCGACACCTGAGGTCGACAGTTTTTCACGAACATTCTATTTTCACAGAAATGAACAAACTTACCTGAAAGTGTCGACCTTCAGGGTCGACACTTTTTCACGAGAGTTCTACCTTAACAAAACAGCAGACTCCTGGTGAAAGTGTCGACCCCTGGGGTTGACACAATCTGCCAGCATCCTAAATCTCAATGAAGGCAGAGACTCCTCAAATAAGTGTCGACCCCTGAGGTCGACACTTTTACTGACAGCTGTAAAACTTTAGTAATTGTAATTGAAACTTTCATGAATCAAACACATGTATCAAAGTAGATCAAGGGAGCTCATACATCACACATGAACATGATTAAGCATGAGTTTTTACCTGGATCAGTCCATTCACACACGATCCAAATAGACAAGTATTCATACCTTGGCCTTGAGAGATTGAGTGACAAGCTTCACAATTGTCCTGCATTTAATTTCCCATTCAAATTAACTACTCAACTTAACAATTGAGATTCTTTCACATTTGAAACATCCATTCATTTTGTGATTTACCGAATGACCTATTCACTCATTAGTTATATCCATCGTTCGAGCTCAATCAACAATGGCTCACGCCAACATTCAACAGTCAATCAAGTTGATTCGTATCAGCCTTCTTCAAATTGAGCATTCTTACAAATCAAGCATTCAGGTTTGAAATTCATCAACCTCACCTTTCATCAAATATGTATATCAATGAAGCTCAATCATGCAAGTTTTCATTCAAAGCAATCATTCATCAATCCTGTATACATGCAAATTCATTGAACACGAAATCATGACATTTCATTCAGAATCTTCGTCAAAATAGTCCGAGGCACAACAAAATCAATTGGAGAAGCAAGCTTCATCCAGAATCTGCATCATCTACTCAGGGGGAGCCTAAATCAGAAGTTTTTCATTTGTGTTTCTTCTTCTAAATTTCTTAAGCTTCATGTGTGTAATCTTCTAAATATGTGAACATTAGTGTGTGTGTGTGGATCGTTTCAGATCTACACGTGTGTGTGTGTGTGTGTGTGTGTGTGTGTGTGTGTGTGTGGATCGTTTTAGATCTACACTTGTGTGTGTGTGGATTTATGTGTGTGGATTTACCCAGATTTGCATGTTTGTGTATGAGCACCTTTTCAGATCGATAGTTTGTGATGCGTTTGCTGCAGCGTGTGTGTGTGCATTGTAGATCAAGTCGTTGGATCATGGTGGAGACTCTGCCTCCGTGTGTGTGTGTGTGTATGTTGGGGTTTGTTCTCCGTGTGTCTGCAGGCGTCGACCTGCGTGTTGTTGGAGTTTGGCTCTGTGTTGGGGATTCATCCCCGTGCTGGTCTTCCATCAACGAAGCCTCACCGGGTTTTGGTGAGGGGTGGACATAGGTTGCCAGCGTTGCATCCGAACCACCTTAAAATCATTGTCTATTGTGTGGTTTGGACCATTTCTTCTACCCCCATTCTGTGTGATCGTTTGTGTTTATTATTCTTCCTCATTTGAACTTTTAGATCTAGCATAATCGATCATTTCAGTAATAGATCTCTGGTATATTGAAAGGTGGGTTTGAATTGACAAGGGCAATCCTGTCAGGACGATAACACCTTGTGTGAGCAGGATCTTCAGATTCATACCTCTGCCTAGTACCGAAGAACTATCGTGGCGATAGATTTTGATAGATCTAATTTATAATATGATAGTTCTGATCTTCTCTGTTGATGTTTTATCATATCCTCTTAAATCGGTTAAAATTTTTCTAAAATTTGTAATCACCCAATTCACCCCCCCTCTAGGGTGTCATTGATCCCGGGACTTCAATACCCCTCGGCTAAGACCAGAAGGCCATAAATGCCGAGTTAGTGGCATCATTGGCACTGGTATAATGCCAAAGCAAGAAATCACTACTTCTGGTGGGACCAAAAGTCGGTATATGTACACGGGGACTCATTATAGGAGCTCCGAAGTACAACTTTGTCCATTAAGGGATATCGATTTTAGCTGATCGTTGAATAGAGGAAGAGGCACGTGGTATAGCTTCAAGTGTTTCCCGTTGAGGGGGGAGGTAATTGAACTTCCCCTCAATGGTTGACAATGACATAGGCTCCGCCTTCATAAACTTTCTAGACCACATAAGGTCCTAGCCAATTTTTGTTTAATTTGCCTTTGGGATTGGCCACCATGACATCTTTTCTTTTGACCATGACTAGGTCTCCTTTCTTGAATTCACACCCTCTGACAAGCTTGTCGAAGGCGCGGGCCATACGGGCCTAATAGACTTGTATATTCTATTGGGCCTTAAGCCGCTGTCCTTACAAATCGGAGAGCTTCTCCAGTCTTCTTTCTATATTTGTTTGACCATCTTTAACCAATTCGTGCTGGATTACGACTCATAGTGAGGGTATCTCCAACTCTATCGGGATGACTGTTTCCAAACCATACACCAGCGAGAATGGTGAGCAACCCGTCGGGGTCTTGTAAATGGTGCGGTATGCCCACAGCGTCTGATACATCTTTTCTTCCCAATCCTTCTTGCTAGAGCATACCGTCTTGGTGAGAAGTGTACAGAGAGTTTTGTTAAAAGCTTCAGCCAACCCATTTGCCTATGGGTTGTATGGAGTGGAGGTCCTCCAATCAATTTTAAACTTATCGGCCAATCTATAGATCTTCTGATTCCGGAAGTGACTTCCATTATCAAAGACGACCCAGTCGGGCACACCGAATTAGAATATAATGTTTCAACGTATAAATCTGGCCACGATTTCTCCAGTCACTTTCTTTAGAGCCACATCTTCTGCCTAGCGGGAGAAATAATCTACTATTGCTAATATACTTGCATCCTGATGAGGATGCGGGTAGTGGGCCCACAACATCTGTGCTCCATTGAGCAAATGGCCAACTAGGTGCCGTAGGATGTAGCTATATTGGAGGTCTTCTCGGGACCGTAGCATGCTCCTGGCATTTATGACATGACTTGGAATATTTGCAGTAGTCATCGAACATAGTTGGCCATTAATAACCCAGCTTCTTGATTTCAATTTTCATTTTTGGCCCAACTTGATGGGCTCAAGCTGATCCGACTTGAATTTCCTTCTTGACCTTCCAAGTCTCCTCCGTAGATAGACATCGGAGCAGTATCTTCCTTCGGGCATCCGCCATAATTCGGAACAATGTTTGTTTCTATCCTCATAAGAGTCTTTCATTCTGATCAGTCTGATCTTTTCTTCCCTTTACTTGGGTAATTGCTGGTGTTTAAACCATTACATTAGGGGCTCTCTCCAGTCGGGTGAGCCGACTACTTCTACTGTTGCAGCTTCGTATTCTCCTTCACCTGGCTCTTCTATCATACTAGGGACCTAGCACTTGTTTATCACTAGTATATTAAGGGATTCATCTGGCGGGACTGCCAGCGAGCTTGCTAGCTTTGCCAGCACATCGACTTGTGCATTTTGGCTTCAACTGACATGGCTTATTTCGATAAAGTAGAATCGCCCCATAAGATGCTTTGCTCGACATTGGTAGGGGAGTAGTTCAGGCTTTCGAACATCAAACTATCCTTGTACCTGTTTGATAATTAGCATTGGATCTCCAAATACCTGCAGCATTTGGATCTCCAAATGGAGGGCGACTTGGAGGCCAATGATCAAGGCTTCATATTCCTCCTCATTATTTGTGCAGGACTTGTTGATCGAGCATGATGTAGGCAATACTTCTCCCTCTGGGGACTTGAGGACAACACCTGCTCTGGTTCTTATCCTTATCTGCCCTGACTGGGATGTTTCTGTTCTGGATGCCCCATCAAAGTATAGCTGCCATACAGCCTGACGGACTTGGTCTACTTCTAACGTTTCATCTTCAGGGAGCTCCGTGATTAACGGAGAATTCTCAAGCATCGAGTGCACTGCGAAGAAATCTGCAATGGCTTGGCCCTTAATGGCCTTTTACGGCACATAAGTGATATCAAATTCCATCAAGATGACGGCCCATTTACCCATTCGTCCCTTCAGCACTGGCTGAGAGAGTATATACTTAATTGGATCATCTCTTGATATTAGTTGTACTTCATGTGATAACATGTATGTTGTGTCCCTGGTTTTGATGATGTCTAACGATGAATCATTATTTATGTTCTATGAATCATTGTTCATGATCTTCAAATCCTGTTGAAAATGAGCACCTGATGAATTTATTTTTAAAAGACCAGAATGATGTTCCCAAATATCTAACTTTATATATTTTTATGGGGTCAACAGGTAAAATGAGTCGATAGATATTGAAGGAGTCAAGGAAGGATGAGTCAACGCAGTATACAATACACTGGGTCGACGCAGCAGAAGAAAATAACTTATGTGTTCAAGGATGAGTCGACACAAAGTCTCAATGCGTCAACGCAACAGAAGAAGATAACAAAATTCAGAAACTGCTCTCCAAGCAATGGGTCGATGCAACAACCTTGTGACGTCGACACAATAACAGGATCTTTCAGCCTATCCGTAGGCAGCGAGTGAATTGAGTCAACGCAACAACTTTATGGCGTCGACACAACAACGTCATTCTAGCTAGATCTCAAGCCATGAACAAATTGCGCTGACACCATAACGCAAGGGAGTGGACGCAATCATGAAGTCAAGCAAGATCTCGACCAGCAACAATGGATGTATATACAAAGGTTGCGTCGACGCAATAAAGTCATGGAGTCAACGCATCTAATGAAGGATCACTAGAATATAGAGGAAGTCGACTCATTCAGGCAGGCGCAATTTGTGAATGCTCAGTTGGTCACGTGACAGCAAAAACCAATCATGGGCACATGATCCAAGACACGTGTCTTGGGTTCTGGATTGATCCTAGGAGAGTACATTCCTCCTTGACACGTGGACCAACAGGAGATTAAATTAAATATTTACCATATCTAGAAATTTGTCCAAGCTTTGCTCCCTATATATTCACCCAAATTCCTGGAAGAATGTGAGAGTGGCCTCCACCAGAGAGAAGAAAGCCTTTAGTGAGATATCTACAGAGAGCCATCTCGAAGTTAGAACGAAGAGAAATAGAAAGAAAATGAGAGAGAGAGATCTAAGTGTTAGAGAAATCTAAAGGAGCAACTCCGAAATTTCACAAAGGCTCTTGAATTGAGCTACATTGTTAATCTTCGTTTCATTTTTCCTTTTGTTGTTATTCTTTTTACTTTTTATTGTTTCATGTTCCAAATCGTGTTTCATTGCATGATTCAGGGTTGTGATCAGCTGGGTGATGTTCATGGGTTGCTCTGGTTGTCTAGAGTGTTGAGGAGTGATCCTCATTTGCTACTGTGAGTAGCGGGTTTGATCGTGCAGGGTCGCACGATCAGGGGTGTGTACAGCTGGGTATTGTACACAGTTGCACTCTGGTTGTTCATAGTGTAGGAGGAGTGTGTTCCTCCGGGCTAAGCTGTGGTATCAGCATTTCTAGCAGATTGTTCCCACGATTTTTTTTGCTTGAGCAAAGGAAGCCTCACCCTAATCAGGTGAGGGGTGGACGTAGGTTGCTGGGTAGCAACCGAACCACCTTAAAATTTTTTGAGTATTGTGGTTTGCATTCCTCATTTTCTACGTCCATTCACTAAGTCCCCTTTCTGTTCGTTCATCTAGCATTATTTTCAAATTCTTAATCTCGCGAATCAAGTGTTTGTGGGCGGTGTTGTTCTAAATTAGTTACTTTCTCAGTTCTTCAGTTGTTTATCTTAACAATATGTTGGGTGTTATTCTGAGTGTTAGTTTTTATTTGGTTTATTTGAGGTTCTGATCTATTCACCCCCCCTCTAGATCCGCCTTTTCATTCTTAAAAGTTGGTATTAGAGAAGGTTCCATACAATGTGGTCCAACGACTAGGGGAGATTTAACAATGTCAACGGCCGCAGCTTTCAAGCTAAGGGGCATTCGATAAATAGGCTACCATATTTTGATAGAACTAACTATTTGTATTGGAAAAATAGGATGTAGGTCTTCCTGCAAGCGCAAAGCCATGAGATCTGGCAGGTCGTGAGCCGCGGTCCATTCGAGCTTCCAGCAGATGAAAATACATTGACAAGGGAGCGGATTAGGATGTCTACCATCAACTGGGGTGCCATGAATATAATGCAGTGTGCCATTCATCCAGCCAAGTACTCTAAGGTCTCTACCTGTAAGTTAGCAAAGGAGATGTGGGACAGGTTGGAACTAATCTACGAAGGAACATCTCAAGTAAGAGCCACTAAGGCTAACATGTTAATATCAGATTATGAGATGTTTAAATTGAAACATGATGAAACCATTTCTCAGATGTACGCTAGGTTTACAGAACTAACGAATAGCCTTAAGGCTTTTGGTAAGGACTACTCTTACAATGAGCTTGTAAGGAAAGTTCTTTGGTCTCTTCCACCAGCGTGGCACACCAATGTCAATATAATAGAATATTCAAAGGATCTGTCTACTATGGCAGTGGATGAGCTAATTGGGTCATTGATGACCTACGAGCTCAATTTGAAGAGAAATGAGGAGTACAAGAAGAAGAAACCAGTGGCTCTCAAGGTGTCTGAGAGCAGTGATGAAACCAATGAGGACTTCTCGGATTTGGAAAATACTTATGATCAGGCATTCCTTACTAAACAGTTCAAAAGGTTTTAAAAAAAGAGAGGTAAGAATCTGCAGAAAAGGAGGTCACAACTGGTAAATAAGAGTACATATTTCAAATCTGACAGAAACAAGAAAACTGACAAAATTGTTTGTTTCCAATGTAAAAAACTAGGGCACATGAAGGGAGACTGCCCTGAGCTGATGAAGAAGACATTCAAAGGCAAAGGGAAGAAGCCACAGGCTAGGCTCTGCACGTGGAGCGATGAAGAAGAAGATATTGAAGCTGGATCATCTGAAGAAGAAGACAAGATATGTCTCATGGCACATGGTGACGAAGAGGTAAATAATCATTTCGAAAACTTCAAAATTGATGATTGGGAAGATGCCTATGGTGATCCACTAGATAAATTCAATGAGTTGAGAAAGGAACATAGATTGTAAAAAATGAGAATGAATGGAGCTGTTCATGATCAATCTTTGGTTGAACAATTTAATTGTCTTATGAAAGAAAAAGAAAAACTCAAAACACAAGTGGAAGAACACAATTCCTTGAAAGATGCACATGAAAACTTGAAAATTGAAAATGAATAGATTAAGAGAGAACTTGACAAATTAAAACTAAAATTTCAGCAAATACAAAATGAGAACAAATTAGCTCTTCAAAAGTATGAAGCTATTAAGAGTGCCAATTCTGAAATTCAGAAAGATGTTGAAAAACTTGAAAAGGAATTTTAGAATAAACAGTTCACTCTAGAAAAATTTGTCAAGGGAAAATCAAATCTAGATACAATGCTAGGTATGAAGTTTAATTTCAATAAAGAAGGATTGGGGTTTAATCCTTCCAAGAAAAAGGTGTTTGAGATTAAAACTGTGACATTCTGTCACAAGAAGGGAAAGGAAAAAGCAGATTCAACATCTAGTTCAAATGGTAATAAAAACTCTCAAGAACCAAAAGCAAAAAACATCACAAAAGCAATAAAGAAGGTTAACTGGAATAACAATTCAGGTCGACAAACTAGAAACCAAGCTTTTCATAACAAAACAATACATGGTTCTGGCAACACAATCGAAATCACAGGTCGACCTATCTAGTCCAAAACAGAAGAAAGGTGGCCAAAAGAATTCTACATTCATATCCCTTCTACCCACAAAACTGGCGCAATTCTTATGCCTTCCAAAATCAATCCAGAAATCAGTTTGGATGGAATAAAAAATTTACCAACTATGCTAAAGCTAGGTCAATCTAGAGGTTTGCTGGCAATAAATTTGTTAAGTCTGGTCATTTAGAGTCTTCTCCCTTAGTTGGGCAGAAACATTGTGTCAAGCAGATCTGGATTCCTAAAAGCTTACTGTAGGAATTGAATAATGTTGATGAACCCAAATTTTCTTGGGTCCCAAAATCGTCTGCAGAACCAATTTCGTAGGGTTGCCCTGAGGGTGAATAAAGAGTGGTAAGAATCGGCTGCTCAAGGCACATGTTTGAGAATAAGATTTTAATTCATGGTTGATTTTACATGTTAAGTTCCTCTTCCCCGTTACAATAAAGTTATGTTTGAACTAAAATTTCTGATTTAAGTTGTTGACTGACCGGCTTATCTGTTTGATCCTTGTCTTAATTAACTTTGTCTTGAATCTATCTAAATAACTGGTATATTAAATGGTGATTTATGGAAGGACAGATCAGGTATGTCTGAAAATCATCACTATTCATGAGTAGGTCTTCGGACTACATATCTCTGCCAAAGTACCAGGAATCAGAGAAGTTAGATGAATGTTTTTCCTTGTGTATGCATTTCAGTTTATTTTGCTCAAGTTAGCATTAATGATGATCAAAAATTTGCTTGAGTTCCAAAACATCTGCATAATTTGTTTTGTAGGATTTCCTGGCAGCCATGCATAATCGTTGGTATTTGGATAGTGGCTACTCGAGGCACATGACTGGAGATAAAACCAAATTCAGCTAGCAGGAGCTGAAAGAAGGAGGTTTGGTGAGATTTGGAGTGAAGAACAGAGGTAAAATTATTGGGTCAGGCACTATTGGTAAGCACCCCTCCAACACTATTGAGAAAGTTCTTCTAGTTGATGGTCTTGAACACAATTTGATTAGCATAAGTCAGCTTTGTGACAGGGGTCACAAAGTCATGTTTGACAATAATACATGCAAAAATCTTGAAATTGATTCTGATTCAATAAAATTCATAGGCCACAGAGTTAATAACGTCTACATGGTAGACCTAGATGATAACCTCTCAAGAAATTTATGTCTATCTGCTAGTGTAGGCGATAATGCATTCACTTGGCATCGTAGATTAGGTCATGCTAGTTACAGCACTTTAAATAAACATGTCAAGTACCATCTGGTTAAAGGTTTGCCAGAGATTTCCTTTAAATCAAACTCCAAAGTCTGTGATGCATGTGCTTTGGGTAAACAGACCAGAAAATCTTTTAAAACAAGGCACGAGGCTTTATCTGGCAAGCTATTGGAATTTCTCCACATGGATCTCTTCAGTCCTACTAGAACTCAAAGTCTAGGTGGAAAAATATTTGGATATGTGATTATAGATGACTTCACAAGGTTTGGCTGGATTTTTTTCTTAACGCATAATAGTGATGCCTTCCTTGAAATTTAGAATTTCTCCAAATGGATTAAGCAGGAGGGTAAACATAAAATTTGCACCATTCTATCTGATCATGGGGGAGAAATCAAAAACTCCTTGTTCACTGAATTATGTGAAAAAGAAGGATTGATTCATAAGTTTTCTTCTCCCAGGACTCCTGAATCGAATAGGATCGTTGAAAGAAGGAACATAACTATTGTGGAGATGGCAAGAACAATGATGGTTGAAAGTCAACTTCCACGAAGGTTTTGGGCAGAGGCAGCCAACACTACCTGTTATATCATAAATAGAGCTATGGTAAGACGCGTTCACAAGAAAACTCCCTATGAAATGTTGAAAGGTAAGTAACCCAACTTGGCCAATTTTAAAATTTTTGGTTCAAAATGTTTCAATCATAATAATGATAAAAAGGACTTAGATAAATTTGAGGCCAAGAGTAGTCCAGGTATATTCCTTGGGTATTCTGAACAGTCTAGAGCATACAAGGTCTTTAATATCAATGACCAAACAGTTGAAGAGTCACCTCACATAATTTTTGATGAATTCACTGATCACACTGACAAATCTGACAATGACAGGAAGGAGATGTTAGGTGCAAAGATGGGATCTAGAGGGGGGGGGGGTGAATGGATCCCTCAATAAAAATACATAAGCTCAATTAACAAACCACACCCAAATTTGTTCATAGCAAAAGTTAATGCTTTAGACCAAAATACTGAACTAAACTGAAGGCTCAAAGCATAACATAATTTGAAATATATTTTAGTAATACTCAAGTAATGAGCTGAACAGATTAGATAATGCATAAAACCAATTAGTTAGATGATGGTTCATTCAAGCCAGCTCTCGAACACATGGCGTAGGGAAAGTTGACCACAGTAGACTAAGCAACATATTCATATTCAAATCTAGTCACACAGGTAAACGAAGACACTTCATGGCAAAGCTTAAACTACAATGTGTTTCAACTCAATGATAGTTTGCAAATATCATTTAAGACTGACCAACTAAGTAGCACTCAAAACAAGTTAAGACTTTAACTACTTAGAGCATGGAGCATCTAGCAATTCACATAGGACTTGACTCGAGCACTTTGCATATGATTGAAATACCAAATGAGGGCAATTAACACACTATGAAGAACAGCTCTCGACCACCTGGTGTGTAGAGATGGATGCTATACTGTACGACTAATTCACGCAGCAGGCACTAGGCACGCAAGATGAATGCAATGCAAACTCTGCTCACAGGACTACCTGTGAAGGGAGATAGAAGCTATGGATTGTATGCACAAAGCAAACCACAAGACAATGAGTTTTTAAGGCGGTTCAATCTACTTTGCAGATCTACGTCCACCCCACACTCAAACCAGAGTGTGGCTTCACCTTGTAAACCGTAAGAAGCAGACTCAGTCTGCGACAACTGCTGACGAACAGCTTGAACCCAAGGGAGACAAATCCCTTGACCCGATCCTGCTCCCAACAGAGATCAAACCCACTACACAATGCAGTGACCAGAGGAATAATCCTCTCTTCTTCTGAATCCTCAGAAGGAACACCCGGAGGATCAACCTCCCTTCCTCTACAACTACAGAGGGAACCCCGTGAGCAACACCCAGTCACTCACAACCCGGAGGCCTAAGTCTCCCTTCCTCTGATACCTCAGAGGGGACAATAGAGATCAGATCTCTCTTCTTCTGATCACTCAGAAGGGACCCAAACCCAGAACAGGGTATCAGAAGAACACTAAGGAAATGGAAAATAATAAAAGAAGACACAATGAAAACCAAAGAAAATGTAGCTCCAAGGAGGAGGATGGCTCTGGTTCTAATCCACGAGACCAATCTTCAGGTAAATCTACAAGTAAGCTCGGCTGCACTCTGATATAGCTCTCATTGGGTCGTAGATCTGGGCTCTCGATCTTTCTCTCTTTCTTCTTCTTCTTCTCTCAAACTCTCACTCACATTCCTCTTCGAACTGATCTACCCAGTAGCTCTCAGATATCCCACAAAATTCTTCCTATAGCAGCCCCATTCTTCTAAGGATGAGGGCTCTGTTATATAGGCAGAAAATAGCCCCTTTTCTGAAATTACTTTATCTCCAAACTAAAAATACCATTGGACCACCTGTCCCATAGAATATTCCCCTTTGGAAGCATCCCAAATGTCCTAGGGATCTGTTCCAATGATTGAGATTTAAAGTCACTTGATTTCATTTAGTCTGTCATGTGCTTCACTAGATGGATTGAAATCCTCTGATGCATCGACCTGTTGAGCAGATGAGGTCGAGGCATCCTTCAGCAAGCAATATTCTTAACATGTTCTGATTTGGCCTGATGCATCGGCGCAGTTGGATGATAGGTAGATGCATCTTTCACAGAGAATGCTTTCTCTGCTATATAGGCTTTAATGCTTCGATGCAATATCCTTGATGCGTCAACGTGGTGTTGATGAAGAGCCTTTTGACAGAATGCTTTGAGTTCTGGCACTTGACTTGGTGCGTCGATGTAGCTGTCTGATGCATCGATGCACTAGATGAAGACAAAGGCTTTTGAGCAGTTGCTTCAAATTGCTAGTTCCCATTTCAGACGCTGAGTTGAGTGCATCGGATCAGTGGCTTGGCTTCGACCTGCCCTTGTGACAGCTATGACTTCTCCTTCTCATGCTTTGACCTAGATGTCTTCCTACCGCTGGTTCTGAGCTGAGCATGTTGATGCACTCCTTAGATGCATTGAGGTAGTGTGAAGATAATTCTTACGACCAGCTGACTTGAGACACATGCTTATGACTTGGTGCATCGATGCACTTCTTTGATGCGTCGATGCAGCTCTCCTGAAGAACTTCTGAGGTTGTGACTGAATTAAGGCATGAATCTCCTGCTCTGACCTGATTCTCCATGAAACCTTTCTGTCACGTTAGTGCGGCAGCTGAGTGCATCAACATGATCAATGTGAGGATGCTTAGTTGCATCGACCTGATAGTTTATCAAATCTGGATGCATCGACTTCCTTCTTTAGCAGATGTTCTATCAGACCACAAGTCGACTTCTGAAACTTCTTAACTTGACTTCCTCTTCATGAATGAACCATAATGGCTTCTATCAGACTTTTGCTGAAATGCTTTTACCTTTCTTTTTATCCACTGATTACATCACTGCCATGGCTTCACTCCAGGCTTGAACTCTACTTATCTGACCACTGTTCTTTTTAGTATATAGACATATGCTTCTACACATAATAAGAACATGATAGACTCAATTGCATTAAGTTTCATAACATTAAAAATAATGCACCAAAATCAATGCACCATTAACACATGTGACATCATCATTCCATTCTTATGCAGACTCATGATGAGTCATAGTGTTTGTCATCATCAAAAGTGTTTGTCATTGATTGTCATCATCAAAAGTGTTTGTCATCATCAAAGTCATAGGGATATACAACAATCTCCCCCTTTTTGATGATGGCAACATTCTGAGTCATAAAACATCATGATGACTCTCATATCAAACTATTCTCCCCCTTTGACTTCATTAAAAGGAAACAATAGGGTGAGAAAAACATTATAGATATTATGTGAACACATGATTTAACAAGAAAGATGCAATGATAATCTCCTCTAACTATTCTCCCCCTTGCCATGAGAATAGACATATTTCTCCCCCTTAATAAATGAACACACCTCCCAGACAAATCAATACAACTCCCCTTTTATCAAAACAGAAGAGTTTGAATAGAGGTATGACAATGAAGGACATGACAACACTTTAGAAACATAGTGAATGAGGATATCAACAAAAACACAGGGAGGAATTGATCTTCAAGGAATGACAATTCAAGAAGTAATGACTATCAACAATCAGAATCTGAAATTAAGCTTAATATGTAGTGAACCATGTGTATGATGTGAGCAAGCAAAAATTTTTAGGAGATGAGTGAATCTGAACATAAGATTTCCAGATAAATGGATGGTTCATGACGGTTTCAATGAGATACCAATTTCATAAGTCAGAAGGAATGAATTTTAAGAGTCTTCCATTATAAAGTCTTATGAATAATTCTTTATTGAATGACATGGTTTAAATATGATGTGTTCAAAGTTTGTCAATAAGGTTTCTATACTCATATCTAAGTTTAGATTTTAATAGAGATGAACCATACACTCATATTGACTTTTTGATTAATCCCCCTTAATCTTACTCATTCAAGCTTCAATGACTCCTCTAGAAGTTAATAAAAATGTATTGAGGTAAAACAGCCATGAGGATTTCTGATTTTGTCCTAGGTTTTAACAATTTTTTCTTTGGCAAACATATTCAGATTTTTTACTTGTTCATCAACAATTTTCATATCAATTTTTATAGAGCTATTGAGTTCAATGCATACTTTATACCTTGAGGGTACACGTTGTTTAGACGTCAGTAGCCCTAGATATTAGGTTTGACTAACTATCAAGCTTCATATTGAACAGAGATAACATTGACACCTCATGACATATCTTAACTCATTTCATTGATGAGTGAGATATATTTCTCAGTGTACAAGCCATTGCTCTGCCTGGTTTTTCAATAATTTTTCAGCAGAGTTAGCTATGGTACTTCATGACATAGTCCTTTGGACATGGTTTCTTAGTGACCAAAGTTATTGCTCTGACAAACTTTGACCCTTAGGAACTTTTCAAATCATACAGATGTTTAAAAACAATACTTACTACACGTATCTTAACCAAGGAAAGTCATGATTTCAAAATTTTCAGAATTGAGAAGATTTTTCATGACTCAACATGAAGTAGCTGGTTAAGGTTTATTAAAATTGACTCATATATTTTCAAGAAATTCATATCCAAACATCAAGGAATACATAAAACTTAAACCACCTGAATGTTTTAGACATTCATAATCATGTATAATAGAATATTCCTTTTTAAAATTATTTTCAGATTTATGATCAAGGTATACAAATTGAAATCTTCCAAAGTTTCAGATCAAAGAATTATGAAATAGCCAAACATATTAAAGATATGCAAGCAGATGGGCAGACATCAATGAAGGTAACTCATGAATATGACAATGAAGTTCAAGACAGTATGGCAAAAGTATTCAAATGGCAGCAAGCACAAGATGATTTTTCTAGAAGGAATCTTTCAGAAGGACAATCATTACTAAGACTTGCTCAAGAGTGACCATCAAGAATTACAAAGCTCCCCCTTAGCAGATGCAGAAGCTACAGAGCAAGAAGTTCCAAAAATGTGACAATTATAAGTTCAACTGATTTTAACAAACCCAAATCATGATGAGAGTGAAGAAGAATTAATCAGGTATTTCAGGTTAACTCTGAATTGAAGAAATTTTGGCACAGGAGTATGGCAGAGGTAGCCATAAAATGCAGTAGGCAGACAGTTGGTGAATATGTTTTTCACAGAAGAGCAAAGTTGAAGGATTTGAAGGATTTTGAACTGGCAGGTCGATGCAGTCCCTTCAGTGCTTCAACTCAGGACAAATTACAGAAGATAGAAAAATTGTGTGACTTGAATCACTAGATTGACACAGCAAGATCATGCATCGACTCATTCATTCTAGACAGAGTATTTTAAAAGGAGTGAGCATAGATTCTAAACAAGAACAACTTTATTTCAATGTGCAGCAAAGTTCAACATGCACCAAATAATTACCCAATCTAACTCCCCCTGAGAATGTGCATGCATTTCAGATAACCCTTTTTGAATTTTCAACATGACTGGGATGCAATCAATTTGAAAATGTTACATGCACGAGAACTGATGCGCATTACTAAACTGTGAAATGTAGGGACTCCCCTTATCTAAGTGCATTGAGAAATCAAGTATGATATGGAGACCATGCGGGGAATTTCTGAATTATGCTTATGAACATTTAGACTGCTCTATGTGCAATTTTGATCTATGGTACACGGTGGAGGACTTGGGTCTAAAGACCATCTCACACATGGTTAGAGCTTCCAGGCAGACCTTTTCTGCCCTTTGGCATTACACCATTTGATATACCATTTAGATCAAACATGAATGTGCATACTAAATGCAATACAATCCTATATGCAATGCAGGTTTTTCAAATTTAATCATGACAAGGCAAGTTATGTATGTAGATGTAACAATTGTATGCATGATCCGACTAACATGCTTCGAGAAACTTATGAACGCAATGCACATAACATATGCAAATATGAAGCATACAATCACAAGGATAAAAATAGATATGAAGCATGAACTAATTTAAAACATGATATGCATGAAGTCCTAACTGTCAGATTATAAACATTTTGAGATCGAAGTTTTTCAAAACATCAACTTAAACTAACAAGCACTGAGATGGGGTTTTACCTTACACATGTGCCTTGGCTTATTGAACCCATTTTTATTCCTTGTCCCAAGGCACTTCTGCAAAGCAAAGCTCATTTTGTGTACATAGGTACCCAACAGTTCTTGGGTCCATGTGGATTAACAACACCTCTTGTAGGTGTTTTCCGTGACTTCAAGGCATTGACATCATCAACTTGCAACAAATGACAATCACGCATTGTGTGCCCAAACTTACCACAATAATGATAGTAACCAGAAGACTTGACATTTCTCATGTGCATGGAAAAATTTAATTTCTATTTATTGACAGTGAAATTCTTATTTCCTTTAACATGCCAACAATCTTTCATGACATGTCCAGCTTTGCCACAGTGATAGTAATTCATAATACATTTCATATTCTTGTTATAGAATTGAACATGGAATGTTTTATTTTCTATTCTAGCATTTTCCCCACCAATGGCCAGCCAACATTCAGAGGCTTTGTGGCCTGGCTTCCCACAGTTGAAGCAAGCAATGTGTTTATCTTTTGAAGTAAATTTGTTCCTATGAAAAGCACGCTGGTTCACAGGGATTTTAGCATTTTCAGCATGATAATGGAATTTTCTTGGAGCATTGGCAAACCAGCATTGTGCACCAATGTGTCCTACTTTACCACAATGATAGCAATGAATTTTTCTTTTCTGAACATTAGAAATTTTTATGGCATGAAAATTCCTAGCATGCTTTCTACCAACTCTTTGGTCATGCTTCTTCATTATCAAGCAATCATGCATAAGATGACCAATTTTTCCACAATAATGACATGGATTTTTATTTGCACGTGCAAGTGAGTGTGAAGCAGATTCATGTATAACATGCATTATGGTAGCCACATGATGATGCACACTATTTTCCTTTCTCAAATTCTTTTTTTGACTGGAGGTTTGATTATTAACAGTTTGTTTTTGGCTTCTTTGGGCAGTGAATTTGAAGAATGGAGAGTTTGAGGTGCTGGGTGTTTCTGAGCGATTCATAAACGAAGTGTGAAGTTTGTTTTCAAAAGATTTTTTATTAGCATTGTTGTAGCCCAGCCCTTCCTTCTGGAGATTTACTTTTGCCCCTAGCAATCTATCCAGATTTATTTCCCATGAACAATTTTTGACAGTGGGATTTTCAGATCTTGGATTTCATTTTCCAGAGAGGCAATTAACAATTCTGAGTTAGCATTTTCTTCCTCACATTTAGATAGACTTTCATTTAACATGGCATTTACAGATTTGTGGCTTTCAATTTCTTGTTCAAGATTAGCTAACATCTCTGAATTGTTAAGGTTCACATTCTTACCTTTCTCAAATGTAATCAATTTTTCAGATAGGTTAGTGTTTAGTTGTTTCAATTTTTCTATTTCTTCCTTGAGTTTGTCATCATTAGACACAACACTTAGCTTTTCACTTAACTCCTCCTCTCTTTGTTCAATTTCCAAGTTCTTGTCCAACAGATTTTTGTTTTCTTCTCTTAGGGAAACAGTTAAGTTCTTCTGTCAGTTTAAGTCTGAGTGAAGACTTTCATTTATCTCTTTCAGAAATTGGCATTCATTACAAGTAGATTTAACAGAAGATGTTGTTTCAGCTTTGATTTTTTCACATTGTTTCCTAAGACAATCATTCTCAGATTTCAGAACTTCCAATTCAGAATGAACAACATGAATATCTTTCAGTTGCTTTCTCAAACTGTCATTTTCAGATTTTATTTGATCTAGTTTTGAATTAATGAGATTAAGATTGTTTAGTTGTTTTCTAAAAATCTCATTTTTGGTTTTTAGTATTTCAATATCTTCATTTTCTGAACTAGTACTCATGACATCATTCATCTTATTTTTCAGAGATTTATTTCATTTTCTTATTTTTTTCATTAGCTTCTAGCAATACAGCATATACAACTTCCCAATCTTCTAAAGAGAAGTTCTCGAATGTATTTACCTGATCTTCGTCCTCATTTTGATCACTTTCTTCAGCCATCATACATTTGTCCACCTCTTCTTTGTCGATGCGGACCAAATCATCAAATATCTCTTTAGCAGTTCTGCAGGTTAAGACGAAGGAAAAACGTTAGAGTCAACTACAGCTTTCAATAAATTTAAGATCCTAAGATTATCATAGTTCTTCGATCTGTGATCATCACTCCACTTGGACTTTTCTTTGGGCAATTTATGTGGCCCTTGAGTGACTAGAGTCCAAAGATTTTGATCAACCTTACTAACAAAGTGAGTCATGCTTGCTATCCATATATAGAATACATATCCATTAAACACAGGTGGGTGAGCCATCGAAACAATTAATAATTCAAAAATAGCAATGCACCAAGAAGGCAGTAGTCAATAACAAGAAATGCACCAGTTAAGCAGGATCTACTCTGCACATTGCTGGATCTGTTCAATCAGAGACCTGCTCTGATACCAATTGTTAGGTGCAAGGACAGGATCTAGAGGGGGGGGTGAATGGATCCCTCAATAAAAATACTTAAGCTCAATTTACAAACCACACCCAAATTTATTCACAGCAGAAGTTAATGCTTTAGACCAAAATATTGAACTAAACTGAAGGCTCAAAGCATAACCATATTTGAACTATATTTCAGTAATACTCAAGCAATGAGCTGAACAGATTAGATAATGCATAAAACCAATTAGTTAGATGATGGTTCATTCAAGCCAGCTCTCAAACACAAGGCGTAGGGACAGTTGACCACAATAGACAAAGCAACCTATTCATATTCAAATCTAGTCACACAGGTAAACGAAGACACTTCATGCCAAAGCTCAAACTGCAATGTGTTTCAACTCAATGACAATTTCCAAATATCGTTTAAGACTGACCAACTAAGTAGCAACCAAAATAAGTTAAGACTTCAGCTACTTAGAGCATGGAGCATCTAGCAATTCACATAGGACTTGACTCGAGCACTTAGCATATCATTGAAATACCAAATGAAGGCAATTAACACACTATGAAGAATAGCTCTCGAGCACCTGATGTGTAGAGACGGATGCTATACTGTACGACTAATTCACGTAGTAGGCACTAGGCACACAAGATGAATGCAATGCAAACTCTGCTCACACAACTACCTGTGAAGGGAGATAGAAGATATGGAATGTACGCACAAAGCAAACCACAGAACACTGAGTTTTTAAGGTGGTTCGATCTGCTTCGCAGATCTACGCCCACCCCACAGTCAAACTAGAGTGTGGCTTCACCTTGCAAACCGCAAGAAGCAGACTCAGTCTGTGACAACTGTTGACGAACAGCTTGAACCCAAGGGAGACAAATCCCTTGACCCGATCCTGCTCCCAACAGAGATCAAACCCACTGCACAATGCAGTGACCAGAGGTATAGTCATGTCTTCTTCTGAATCCTCAGAAGGAACACCCGGAGGATCAACCTCCCTTCCTCTAAAACTATAGAGGGAACCCTGTGAGCAACACCCAATCACTCACAACCCAGAGACCTAAGTCTCCCTTCCTCTGATACCTCAGAGGGGACACCGGAGATCAGATCTCCCTTCTTCTAATTACTCAGAAGGGACCCGAACCCAGAATAGGGTATCAGAAAAAGACTACGGAAATGGAAAATAATAAAAGAAGACACAACGGAAACAAAAAAAAATGTAGCTCCAAGGAGCAGGATGGCTCTGGATCTAATCCATGAGACCAATCTTCAGGCAGATCTTCAAGTAAACTCGCTGCACTTTGATATAGTTCTCCCTGGGCTGTATATCTGGGCTCTCAATCTTGCTCTCTTTCTTCTTATTCTTCTCTCAAACTCTCACTCACATTCCTCTTCGAACCGATCTACCCAGTAGCTCTCAGATAGCCCACCAAATTCTTCCTATAGCAGCCCCTTTCTTCTAACAAAGAGGGCTCTATTATATAGGCATAAAATAGCCCTTTTTCTGAAATAACTTTATCTCCAAACTAAAAATACCATTGGATCACCTGTCCTAGAGAATATTCCCTTCTGGAAGCATCCCAAAAGTCCTAGGGATCTGTTCCAATGATTGAGATTTAAAGTCACTTGATTTCGTTTAGTCAATCACGTGCTACACTGGATGGACGGAAATCTTCTGATGCATCGACATGTTGAGCAGATGAGGTCGAGGCATCCTTCAGTAAGCAATATTCTCAACATGTTCTAATTTGGCCTGATGCATTGGTGCAGTTGGAAGATAGGTCGATGCATCTTTCACATAGGATGCTCTCTCTGCTGTATAGGCTTTAATGCTTCGATGGAATATCCTTGATGCGTTGACATGGTGTTGATGAAGAGCCTTTTGACAGAATGCTTCAAGTTTTGGCACTTGACTTGGTGTGTCGATGCAACTATCTGATGCGTCGATGCACTAGATGAAGACAGAGGCTTTTGAGCAGTTGGCTTTAAATTGCTAGTTCCCCCTTCAGACGCCGAGCTGAGTGCATCGGATCAGTGGCTTGGCTTCGACCTGCCCTGGTGACAACTTTAACTTCTCCTTCAGGTGCTTCGACCTAGATGTCTTCCTATCACTGGTTCTGAGCTGAGCACGTTGATGCACTCCTTACATGCATCGAGGCAGTGTGAAGATAATTCTTACGACCAGCTGACTTGAGACATGGGCTTCTGACTTGGTGCGTCGATGCACTTCTTTGATGACGTCGATGCATCTCTCCTGAAGAACTTTTGAGGTTGTGACTGCATTGAGGCATGAAGCTCCTGCTCTGACCTGACTCTCCATGAAACCTTTCTGTTGCGTCGGTGCGGCTGCTCAGTGCATCGACTTGATCAATGTGAAGATGCTTAGTTGCATCGACCTGATAGTTTACCGAATCTGGAATCATCGACTTTCTTCTTTAGCGAATGTTCTGTCAGACCATAAGTCGACTTCTGAAACTTCTTAAGTCGACTTCCTCTTCATGAATGAACCATAATGGCTTCTGTCTGACTTTTGCTAAATTGCTTTTACCTTTCCTTTTATCCACTGATTACATCACTACCATGGCTTCACTCCAGGCTTGAACTCTGCATATCTGACTCTTGTTCTGATGCGGGATGTGACGCGACTCGACGTCAATTTGAATGTGAACCTTGGACTCTAGGTAAACTCTCGACTTGTCCCTGGCAAAGGAAGCGTGCGGATGTGCGCCGTTGAGAAACCAGCAACGAGTCAAGGGTATTTGGCTCTTCCGTGCACGGATCGAGTCACGGGACGGGTTCCACTCACTCGCTCGCAGCGGCGATAAAATTTGAACGAGCTAATTTCCTATCACTCTAGCAGCGGCATATTGAAAAATATACGAGGAAAGCAAACGCCAAAGTGGGGAGCGGACACAATACCTCCACACTCCGGGCGTGGGGAAGATGACCCCGGCCAAGACTCGTACTCCCGGTACAAATGAATTATCAATAATTACAGAAATGATTTTTATTGCCCACTCTACGCAGGGAGGTAAAGGACTACATATGGGACCCGGGAGTAGCGAACTCGGGTTGACGGGCAGCAAGCCGGAAGGGCTATCGGGCTGGAGGCGGGCTGCTAGTCCGACTCGGTACTGTTTCGACTCGCTGGACAGCAAGCGAACTCGACTGCTGGGATGGCATCTTCCGGTTGACTTCTGGTCGAGGTGGTTGGTTGGGATGCCGATGGAATCCTTCGCTTCGATCTTTTAACTCGGCGACTGCCGAATCTGAGCCGGCATATTTTTCGAGGAATTATCCGGTGAACTGCTCTTGCTGGCCTGACTCGGAACAGATCTGTGTGCCTCCATGAAAACAATTGTTGCGCCCAGATCCGGAGGCGGATCGAGGTCAGATTGGCGTCGTTGGACAGAGGAATCAAAGAGATACAACATAAATTAATTTCACAACCATCCAGTAAACATATTTGAAATGAAAAACTCTGTGGTTTGTAGTTACTTCTGGCTCGGAATCAAGATCAAGCAGGGCAGAGTTAGATCTGCCCGAGAATGAATTTTGACCGATAGGGAAGTGGTGGATCTGGGTCTTGAGATTTTATGGGGGATAGAGGAGGATGTGGGAAACATGCACAATTTTTATGGTAATTTTCTAGAGTGGTTTAATGGGTGGGAAAAATAGAAGAACAAGACACTGTGTCGCAGATCTGCAAATTGGCAGATTGCGCGGGTGGAACTAAATGACTGGGAAAAATAGCAAACGGTGGTAGATTGACACGAAATTTAAAATGGGAGGAGGTATCAACAAAGGGGATGATCTATAAAAATTTGATGACCATCAGATAATAGGATTGGGAGAACCAACCTATTCTTTGGGCTTCAGTTCTACAGGTCGCAGATCTGGATAGTAGGATGAAGGTGGGGTTGTGGCGGCTCGTTGGCGACTCCGATGGCGGCGATGGCTGAGCTTCACACCCAGGAGAGGAGATAGAACTTGGAATCACTCCAAGAATATGGCATCACAACATGGATTTCTACAGCAATCTCTGCTGCAAGAATGGGAGATGGAGGGGGCGTCATTGGGCAAATTGTGCACAAATGCTTTTTCTTCTCATTAATCTATGAAAATATGGAAAATACATGGGTATTATATGAAATGTAAATGACCTAAACTAACCTCAGATCTAGGGTTAGGGAGGGGTAATTAGGGGAGAGAAGAATCTTCTCCCATGTGGTCAATTATAATAATTATAAAAAACTAAAAGGGGGGGGGGATTATTTAAATCGCACATGGGGACAAGGGAGGGGGTGCCCCCCTCTTGTAGTCAACAAGAGGGGCTGGTCAATATTCCCCCTTTGACCATGGACCAGCCCCACATGGGCCCTAGAGAGTCTAGGTGGCCCAATGGGAGAGAGGGTGGGGGTCCCGTCGGGCCTAAGCGGCCTTTTTGCAAAGAAACCCACTAATTCTTAATGACTAACCTATTGGCTTATAATTGCCATACAATTGCAAAACCAATTAACTGAAGGATATAAATGTAAATAAAAAAGTTAGTGATCTTGCTTCGATGTCCCATCATGTTCTTTTTAGTATACAGACATATGCTTCTACACATAATAAGAACATGATAGAGTCAATTGCATTAAGTTTCATAACATTAAAAATAATACACCCAAATCAATGCACCATTAACACATATGACATCATCATTGCATTCTCATGCAGACTCATGATGAGTCATAGTGTTTGACATCATCAAAAGTGTTTGTCATTGATTATCATCATCAAAACCACAGGGATATACAGCAGGAGAATGGCAGTGGAGAATTTATGGAAACCGAAGAAGATGCAGAACCACCTAGACAATCAGAGGAACAGGAACTTGTACAAGGTGGGTCGACTGATTCAGTACCTAGGTCGACCGAACAAGGTGAGTCGTCAAACAATGTCAAAATTTTAAAAGACCATCCTGCTCAAAACACCATTAGTAATCAGCATGATCCTCCAAGAACGAGATCCTTTTTTAAAGAAATAAATAATCAAGAGTTAGTTACACTGGTATCACAAATTGAACCCAAAACTATAGATGAGGCTTTAAAAGATAAATCTTGGATAAATGCAATGCATGACGAATTGGGTCAATTTGAAAGAAGCCAAGTCTGGACATTGGTTCCCAGACCTAATAATTGTTCTATCATAGGAACAAGGTGGGTATTCAGAACTAAAATAAATGAAGATGGAATAATTTCTATAAATAAAGCAAGGTTAGTAGCTAAGGGCAATAATAAGTAACTAGGGGTAGATTTTGATGAATCCTATGCACCAGTTGCTAGGATGGAAGCTATCAAAATTCTGTTAGCTTTTGGCTGCTCATGTGGCATTAAACTTCAACAAATGGATGTGAAAAGTACCTTTTTAAATGGAATTATAAAAGAAGAAGTTTATGTTGAGCAGCCCCCTGGTTTTGAATCTCATGAGCTACCTAACCATGCTTTTAAGTTGAATAAGGCATTGTATGGGCTAAAGCAAGCTCCACGAGCTTGGTATGATAGGCTGACTACTTTCCTGCTTGGCAATGGCTACAATAGGGGTAAGGTAGATCAAACTCTGTTCACAAAAATCTCTAATGGTCAAATTATCATAGTTCAGGTATACGTCGATGATATTGTTTTTGGTTCAACAAATTCTGAACTATGTGATGAATTTGCAAACTTGATGACTAAGGAGTTTGAAATGAGCTTAGTTGGTGAACAGTAATATTTTCTTGGATTGTAGATCAAAAAAATGAAAGAAGGATGCTTCATCAATCAACCAAAATACACCATTGAGATTTTGAAGAAATTTGGCATGAAGAAGGTAAAGCACATCTCTACACCGATGAGCACAAATGCATCCCTAGATGTAGATGAAAGAGGTAAACCAGTGGATCCAAAAAGTTATCATGGTATGATCGGATCTTTACTTCAACTCACTGCTTCTAGGCCAGACATATAATTTAGTGTATGCTTATGTGCTAGATTTCAAGCCAGTCCTAAAGAATCACACTTAAGTGCCTTGAAAACAATTTTTAGATATCTTGTTGGCACACACACTTAGTGTTGACACCCGTTTTTTTACCGATAAGCTGAGTCGTTTCTCTTACTCCCATTAGTTGATGCCCTAAGTTGTCCATCATTCATCGGGCCATTTTTTGTGGCACGTCCTGGGCCCATTTTTTGTGGCCTCCCTCCTTGGTGAAGACCGTATCGGTTCAGGGCTTATTGGGCCTTGGCTTTGATTAATTGAACGTGTTTTATGAAAATCAAGTGTCCAAAAACATGCACGGTCCAAAATCAGCCGTTCATAACTAGGGCGGTTGAAGATAGACCGTTCATACATTTTGGTTAATTTCTGAGGATTTTCTGAATATTCACCGACAGGCTTTTGTGTGGCCCTATTAGACCCATTCAAACAAATGGACGGGCATATTCCAACCGCCTATATCTCAGAGTCCTCCGCATGCCAACTCTCTCAGGTAATTACCCAATTACTTGAATTACCACCGACAGGGTTAAAACGGTTTGTTGTTGGCCGCCCTACATTTGAACGGTCTTATTTGAACCGTTCATATTGGAGGGTCCGACGGCGGACGTTTCGATCAGTTCGAGCGATAATTGGGTTAATTTCCTGATTTTCTGAATTTCCACCGACAGTGTTGGACGGTCTGTACTGGACCGCCCATCAGCTTGAGCGGTCTATCGTAAGACCGTTCATCCTTTCGATTGGTGATTTTTAACAGATTTTTATCCCTTTTATGCATGGTTTTATCCCTGACTTCTCTTGTCGATTTCTCCGTGGATAATCAACCTTTTTTGATGCCGTTTCGACTGGATAAGAGATTATGATAATATCTATGATTTATCTTTTATAATTTCGACCTAAAAATAGCTATAAACCCTAGTTTCGGGGCTAGCTTTCTAGGCTCTATAAATAGACCCTAATGGCCGGACTGAAAGGGGGGAATTTTTGGTCGACGGCGAAGCCCTGCCGCATTCTTGAGCGACCTAGCACCAAGAAGGGAGGCTTTTTACATCCATACAAGCCTCCTGTTCAGGGAGTAGTTTGGTCTTGAATCTTTTCGTTTATAGTTTTCATCACTTTCCCTTCATTGCATGCATCGTTTTCTCCCTACGTCCTCATTTTTTTTCATTATCATGCACACATCCAGCCACGCTTTTGTCACCCTAGGGGTTTAAAACCCCCAGGTATCCCCCTTGCCATTCGTTTATGTTCATTTCTTCTTATATTGACATTTACTACACCGTCCAGTTCTAATTTAGGTCTTTTCTGTGTATTTCTTACGTTGTTTTGCAGGTCAGCAATCATCAGCACGAGGCCCATCCCCTCTGGCCGGCCGGAGAGGGTGGAGGTTGGACCCCTTGCAACTTACTGCGTGGTGGACTTGTGCGGTTTTCAGACAACCGTTCAACATCGTGTGCGGTGTAGAAAGCGCCGTTCATCCTATTGGTGCGGTCAACAGAGCGCCGTCCGTCCTCCAGTGGTAGTTCCTCCTGCACCCTCTACAGTGCACTTAGGCGGTCTATCGTAAGACCGTACATCTAATAGGCGGCCCTCTAGGAGCCGTTCATCTCTTCAGCGCTGCAGCTTAGGCGAGTACTCCCCCTCTTTCCAAGGTACGGCGTGTCCATCACATCCGGCACCTTGGTGGCGATCACGGTCCTTTTGTTCTCTATTCTCCTCTTATCCTTGTTATTTGCTCATCGCATATTGTTCCACTCATGATGCTTATTGATCTTTAGTAGGAGGAGAAAAATATATCTACATCCCCTTTTGTGGCGATCACGGACGCCTATCGTGCTTTTGAGTTACTGACCCCCCTTATTTGTTGTGCAAGTTTTCTTCTAAGAGTGATTTGTAGGTTGGATGCATTTTCTGCCTCCTGGGACGTGCGCGGTTTATCCTGAGCCGCCCATACATATGAGCGGTTGATTCTCCACCATCCGTCCCCTGCGGCCAGAGCCAGCTTCTCTCCTCTTTCCTATTCTGGACGGTTCCTGACACGCCGTCAAGCATTTGGAGCGGTTTGAATCTAGCCGTCCATCACTTCAGCACAGGTACGCTTCGCTCGGTTTTGGTTTTAGGCACGCGGCTGCTGGGCGACCGTGCAATGGAGTGCGCGGTTGAATACAGACCGTTCTCCAGGTATTTTCCTGCCACTGTTGCCTCATGTTCTCAGTATCCTGTCATTATTCCATAGTTTTTCTGTTGTTTTCTCCCTGGATTACACGGTCCTAGACAAACCATTTTACTGGTGGAGCGGTCGCATAAGGGCCGTTCATCTTCTGTCGCAGTGCGCTTACGGTGTATGTTGATTGTCATATTCTACGCGATTTACTGCTCTTGGTGCTATTTGTTGATTTTCCCCCCTCCTCCCTCATCATAGTTGCGTTATCATTCTCTTTGTTGTTCATGCGTATACTTGCTCATTGATTGATAGTTGCTAGGCTAGATTATGCATGCACCCCGGTGTGCATAAGAGCATCCATTTCTTCTCATAGTAGTTGCATTCCTACCGAGGTAGGGTTTCCTCTTGTCTCCATATTCCTTGGAGCCGACTAGGGACCTTGCCGAGGACCTCCGTAAGCCCCCGTGAGCCGTGGATTCCCACACGGACGCCGGGCAGGCTATACCACATCCACCACCAATCTAGGGTTTTGCATCCGCGAGCGAGAGATCCTTATAGAGTCACACAGTTCCTCATTACCTACCCCAGTTAGGCACCTAGTGGTTGAGAGAACTTATACTTTCATTAACTCCCTAATGTTCGAAGAGGAAATCAGAAGAAATTGACGAGCATCATTTAATAACTTGATTGCATAATTGGGTGATTCGGATCTCATCTCTTCCTTCCATTGCATGCTTGTTATTTGCTTTGTAGGTTTGGTCGGTTAGTTTTGTCGGTCCTAGTCCTAGGTGTCTTGGTGCATGTGGGATTGTCTCTTTCCCTCACGATCACCTCCTAGGGTTGGTTTATATTTCCATTCATACTCCAACCCCTTGTTCGATTCATCATCTTCCATGTCGTCATACGACTTCTCTCAGTCCCACGAGGACTCCCTTCCTCGTGGCCTTCTTGAGGACCCACCTAGGGTCGCCCACCTGCAGGGAGGAGAGGGGACTGCCCCTCCCCTCCCAACCATTCTTGGCGAAGGTTCCCAACCCTCTCTTTTAAATCCGTCCAATCAGAATTCAGCCAATCTAATCCTCAATATGATGGCCCAGCTGGACCCTACCCAGCTCCATCTCATCCGGCAGGCTTTGCAAGGGGCCGATGCGCTAACCTCAATTCCTTCTCATGGCACGACTACTGTTGCCATCCAGTCTCCCGCTGTTGGGACCACCTCTGTGGCTCCCATCGACCTTACTCCTGTCCGCCCTCAGGCCCTTCGCTATTCCAATATGGAAATGGGCCAGGCTTCCACCTCGGCCCATCAGCAGCTCGATAAGGGAAAGTCTCCAATCCCCTCAGTTCCTTACCTTGATCCATACGCCACGATTTCTCCGTCACCGCAGGCCCTCGTAGCCCCGTCGGATCTCGTTAGGTTGCAATCAGGGACAACCCAGTTGGCTCATGCGGATATGGGCCCTTCCTCGGCCCACTATCCCTCTTACGGGCCGCCCCCTCAATCAGCTTATCCTTTAACCACCTATCCAGGTATTGCTCCTCCTGCTCCTTCTCCTCCTTCCCGGGAACGGGAAATTCTTGACAAATGGGCTGCTATGCAGCAACAAATTGATCTCCTCCACAAGCGAGTCGGCCCGCAATCTCTTGCTGATGTCCCTATCCCTAACTTCAGGGACATTCATTTTCCTTCTCAGTCTGAGCTCCCCATGTACCGCAAATATGACGGGAATGGCAACCCGTTCATCCATGTCCGGGAGTTCTTATATGAGTCAGCACAGTTCCAGCAAGATGACCGTCTAATGGCTTATTTATTTCGCCGATCGTTGGAGGGGGTCGCCCTGGAATGGTTCTATACTTTGCCCATGGAGGAGGCCGAGAGTTTTAAGACCGTCAAGGAAAGGTTCATCCAGAGATTTCAAGATCGGGTCGGACCCGAATATTCTTTTACTGACTTGGTAGTCGAGAAGATGAAGCCGGAGGAGGACTTTGCAACCTATGCAGACCGATGGAGGCAGATGGTCTCACGTGTGCCCGGACAGATCTCGGAAGAAGAGAAAGTGAAGTTGCTGATCTCCAATGCCACGCCAACATTCAAGAACATCTTGGCAATGAATGATATCTCAAACATGCACCAGTTATATAGCAGAGCTCGGTTCATACAAACCCAGTTCAAAGACTCCCCCATCCACTCCTTATTTGAGGCCCAGAAACCCAAGGCTCCCAGAAAATCCCAGGGCCCCGTCACTGAGGGAGTACAGATTAATGAGCAGGTCCAGGCTGTTCAGTTCCCCCACCAGGCCGCTCCACCTCGCTTCCCCCAGCCTTCACGCAACCCCCAGTTTGCCACTACACAAGTTCCCCAACCCGCCTTCCAAGTCCCGCAATATCCACAACAAGCACCTCCGCCACCCCAACAGCCTCAGCGGCCGCCACAATACAACAATGTTCCGCACAGGCTTCCACCTCGGCCCATCAGCAGTCCAAAGTGGGCCCATTACCCTCCTCTTCCTGAAACTTTGCCCGATATTTTCTCTGCCTTAATGTACACTGGTGATCTTCAGTTGCCTCCTGAGCGTCCAAATTGGAATCCGACAGCCGATCAGTCTCGATACTGCATATTCCATCGGTAACCCGGGCATACGATATAACGGTGCTATCAGTTCAGAGACCTGGTGTATGACCTGCATGAGGGCCAGAGGATTGATTGGGCCCAGATGCACCAATTGATTGAGGATATCAAGCAAAGACAGAGACAGGCCAGGCCGCAGCAGACGGCGCCCCAGCAGCAGCAGCAGCAGCAGCAACCCCAACAGCAACAGCAACCCCAGCAGCAGCAACAAGACCTCGGGATCCATCAGAATCCCATGCCAGTACATCAACCCGCTCCTCAGCAACAACAACAGCCGCCGGCACCGGCTCCAGCACAAGTGAGTATTGTCCAGCACCCAGCCCCCAGCGCTGGGTGGACTTTTGATGATGAAACCCCCACACACCTTCTAGCCTTCCACCACAACCATTCCCCTGCACCTGCTTTTCCCTCCATCCTCAGACCTGCCACTCTGACCACTATACCACTCATTGCTCCATCCACGCCACCCATTAAGCCCGTTATATTCCCCTCCGCTCCACCAGTCCTTTCGCCACCACCCACTGTACCCTCCGTCATTACCCCTCCGCTTAACCCTTCACCCATTTCCCTTCCACCAGGGCCCATTAGACCCACTTCCGCCATCCTCACCCCCATTACCACGCCTTTCACCAACTCCACCGGACCGAGCGAGGGTCCATCTCAGGCCGTGCCAGCATCACAGTGCGCCCTTCGGAGCAGGCATCCCTTCCAGAGAATTTTTTCCCCTTCCGGTGCGTCTGCACCTAACCTCCAAGTTCATTCCCCCACAGCTGAAACAGAAGAAGTAGACCCTGTGCCGGGCACAAAATATGATTTATTGCAGCATTTAGATCGGATGCCGGCCAAAATCTCAATCTTGGAATTAATCAAGAGGTCGCCACTACACTAGGACGCCTTGAAGACTTTCCTACAGAAAGTTATGGTCAGTGAGGACGTGGTAGTAGATAGCTTGCCGTCGGTTTTGGCAACAATTACCAAGGGACCTTCCATTTCATTTTCTGAATCAGAACTGGCACCCCCTGAGGAACGGCAGATGCCGTTGTGCATCACCATTTCCCTAAACAAAGTGGCCGTGGAGTCTGCCCTTGTGGACACAGGAGCATCAATAAATGTGTGTCCGTTAAGTACCCTCTGTGCCTGTAATATCTCAGAAGACATGCTCAAGCCAACACCGACTACAATAGCAGCCTATGATAATTCCAGGCGTGCTTGTCACGGGGTCGTGACTATACAGGCCGAGCTAGGGCCCTTGGTCATGAACGTGGAATTTTATGTATTGGACATAGACCCGATGTTCAAAGCCATACTGGGTCGTCCATGGTTGAACAGTTTAAATGCCATACCCTCCACTGCCCACCAATGCTTGAAGTTCCCATTCCAAGGGCGGGTGGTCAAGGTAAAAAGTATTTCCACAGTCCAAAATGTTGATACCATAGCGGCTAAGATTCTCCCTACACTCTGGCCCACCAATAGGCCGGTTCTGTCAGTGATGGATTTGAATTATTCATGGGCATATGCGTCACGCAAGCCCACCACTGCGCCAGTCAATGTGAATGTCAAATCCAAGATTAGAGATTCCAAAGGATGGCAGATGATTTTGAAATTGGGTTATCAGCCGGGCCAGGGGCTTGGTGCACAGTTACAGGGCCGGACCAACCCCATTCCCAAAGGAAGGAAGATGGGCCGTCGAGGCCTCGGCTACCGTGAATCCTCAATGTCAGTACTTGGAGACTCTGGGCCATTAACATGGGACTACCGGTAACATTTTGTAAAAGGGCCGTTACAGCCAGGTACCTTGAAAGAATCACCGTCCAGTCTCAAAGAAAAGGTAGATGAAGCCTGTGTTGTCGCTGAGCCACCACTGCCGCTGCAAAGAGTGGTTGGTGACCTAGAAGATTTGTCTGGTTGTTTTGAAAGGTTGTTTCAGAAAAAAGAAAGCAAACCGAAGAAAAAGGAGACGCAGTTGGTAAAGTGTCCTCCGATGCCATTGGCTCGCCAGGGGCAACGGGAAGTGGGGAGCTCTGTCATTTCTTACTCTATGTCCCCATCTCGTCTTGCCTCTTGGTTCCAACAGTTGGGGTTTGTTCCCCGTTCTCCACCGATCCTGGTCGAACCACACTTCACGGAGAGGCCCAAAATTCTGTTTGTTCCTTGTGTTTGTGGGCATTGCCGGCCCATTGATCTTTCAACATTGTTTACTCCTCCTCCCCCCGGAGCTCAGCTCCATGAAATGTGGTTTTCTTATTCGATCCTTTCTTTGATTGCATATTTCTGGAATTGTTCCCCATGCAGTTACCTCCTCCTCCGTCTTCTTCCTCCTCTTGCTGCATGATCACCTCCAGCCTAAACTCCATGAAGTTGTACTATATCCACAATGGGTGGCAAACATAGTCCCAGTAATGAAGAAGGATGGTAAAATCCGGATTTGTATTGACTTTAGGGACTTAAATAAGACATCTCCAAAAGATGATTTTCCACTTCCTCACATCGATGTCTTAGTTGACAATACAACTGGATATGAAGCCCTCTCTTTCATGGATGGTTATTCTGGATATAACCAAATCCTTCTAACTCTAGAAGACCAAGAAAAGACCTCGTTCACTACGCCTTGGGGCACATACTGCTATGTTGTCATGCCCTTCGGATTGAAAAATGCAGGTGCCACTTATCAATGGGCGATGATGGCTATTTTCCACGATATGATGCATGTCTACTTGGAAGCTTACGTGGATGATATTCTGGTCAAATCGAGGTCTCAATAAGAACACCCCGCCATTCTAGCCAAAGTGTTGCAAAGGGCTAGGGAATATAAGTTAAAAATGAATCCGAAGAAATGTGTATTTGGGGTCGCGTCAGGGAAATTGCTTGGATTCATAGTTAGTAAACGGGGGATTCAGATCGACCCAAACAAAGCAAAGGTCGTCATGGAAATGCCACCACCAAAGAACATTACTAAACTTCGAGGCTTGATTGGGCGTTTGCAATTTATTAGGAGGTTCATATCTCAACACTCGCAAAGATGCCGCCCATTTTATGAACTGTTAAAGGCAGGCGCAAAATTTGAATGGAATGAACAATGCCAAAAGGCCAATGAGGAGCTTAAGGTTTACCTTTTTAATCCCCCGGTTCTACAACCACCCGTCCCTGGGAAACCCCTGATATTGTACATTTCTGTGATTGAGGACTCCCTAGGAGCTATCTTGGCACAGGTAGATGATGAAGGAAGGGAAAGGGCAGCATACTACCTCTCGAGGTTATTTAATCCTGCTGAATCTAAGTATACTACCATGGAGAAGACCTGTGCGGCGCTAGTGTGGGTAGCTCAGAAGCTTAAACACTATTTCCTCGCCCACGAGGTTAGGCTGATCTCTAGAATGGACCCCATTCGTTATCTCTTGGAAAAGCCTGTCCTTTCTGGCAGAATAGCTCGCTGGTAGAGCTTTCTTTCCCAGTTTGACATCACCTTCATCGTTCAGAAAGTAATCAAGGGATATGCTATTGCTGAGCACCTCGCTCATTCTCCTATCCCTCGTACTGATTCAATCCAGGACGAGTTCCCTAATGAACACTTGGTAGTAATCACTCATCTTCCTTTCTGGTCTCTTCATTTCGATGGTGCTCTCAATTCCCAGGGCAGCGGAGTTGGCGCCGTTCTTCTTACTCCGGAGGGAGTAACCATCCCTGTTGCTTATCAACTCTCATTCCCTGCCACTAATAATATAGCTGAGTATGAGGCTCTCCTTGCCGGTCTGAAGCACGGCTACCTCATGGGCGTGCGGTACCTTAACATCATAGGAGACTCTCAATTGGTGTTGCGTCAAGTTCTGTCAACTTACCGCACCCGTGACCCTAAGCTTAAGCCCTATCAAGATCTGGTCACGCTCTTGGCTAGGCAGTTTCGGAAACTTATCTATATTCATACTCCTCATTCTCAGAACATCTTGGCTGACGCACTTGTGTCACTCGCTTCTTCCCTCGCATTCCCCCTCAGTCGTGCCACTGAGACCATTGTGGTCCAGCGGTTAGATGTTCCTTCCCCGTGGGATCCCTGGTTTGACAACCTTAGGAAGTCTATAGAGAAGAAGACAAAAAGGGAGGAGGTGAGAGAAGTATCCTTGACGGAGCTTGAGGAAATCATCGAAGAAGAAGGATTGCTGTGGTTCTACGAAATTGAGCAGTATTGCAGGGATGGCACATTTCCGGAGGCTGCGAATGCTGAACAGAGAAAGGCCATTAGAAGAGTCGCTGCAAGATATACGATTATTGCTGGTGAATTATATAGGAGGGCTCTGAACGGAGTTCTAATGAGGTGTCTAGATGACGAAGAGGCTTGGAAAGTAGTAGAAGCAGCTCACTCCAGCGAATGTGGAGGGCATGTGAATGGACAAGCGTTGGCAAAGAAGATTCTTAGGCAGGGCTATTACTGACCGACCCTAGAAGAAGATTGCTCCACCTATGTCCGTAGGTGTCTCCAGAGCCAGCTCCATGCTGACAAAATCCATGCTCCTGCTTCTTCTCTTCATCCTCTTTCTGCTCCTTGGCTGTTCTCCATGTGGGCCTTTGATATCATCGGACCCCTCGGTGACCCGAATTCCGCAGTCAAGCAGAAATCCTTCATTTTGACGGCTACGGAGTACTTCACCAAATGGGCGGAAGCTGAAGTATATGCAGAGATCAAAGTCACCACAGTATGCCGCTTTATTATGAAGAACATCATCTCGGGGTTTGGAGTGCCAGGCGACATCGTCACCGACAACGGCCCTTAATTCATATCACAAGAACTCCGCGACCTTTGTAAGAAATTCAATATAGCTTTGCATCATTCATCACCATACTACCCTCAAGGTAATGGCCAAGCTGAGGCCACAAATAAAACCCTTCTCAAAATTATCAAGAAAACATGTGAATCACATAATTTTGCTGATTGGGCCGACAAACTGATAGAAGCTCTATGGGCCTATCGCACCTCCGTCCGCACCCCTATAGGGCAGACTCCTTTTGCTCTCACTAATGGGATGGAGGTGGTACTCCCGTATGAGATTTTGATCCCTTCCCTAAGAGTGCAGCTGGACAAAGAACTTAATCTCGACAAACGTCGAGAGGCGTTGCTAGTCCAACTTGAACTCTTAGACGAGAAAAGGCTGAACGCGGCCAATCATGTTTCGGTGTATCAAAAGCGTGTCTCGCAATATTTTCAAAAGAAGGTCATTGAAAGAAAATTTCAAGTGGGTAATATGGTGTTGAAACGTAAATTCATCAGATCGGCAGGTCCCAGGTCTAAGCTGCAACCCAACTGGGAAGGGCCATTCGTAATCAAAGAAGCCTACCCGGGTAATGTGTATCGTCTAATCAACGCAGAGGGTGAAGAATTGCCAAACCTGTGGAATGGGCTATATTTATAATGTTTCTATCTATAGAGTCAAGACCAGCAATGGCTCGATGGCGGGGTGCACCCCACCTGATCGCGAAAGGAGGACCTGGGTCCAGCATCTCACACACTACACAGCCGCCCGTGGTTCGATTTTCTCCTATGCTGTCCGACACCGTTTCTCCTTTGGCCATGCCTGGGGAAAGTGAAGATCCTTGTATTTCCTCTCTCTCGGCAGAAAATAGGGGCAAGTGGTGAATAAAGGGGGCGAGAACTGACCTGGACCCCCCCTCTAAAAGAGGTCTCAAATAGGGGCAGCCCGTTAAGATCTTATTCCGCAAAGAAAAGGAAAAAGAAAAGCAAAAAAAAAGGTGAAAGAAGAGGGGCAAAAACAAAAGTCAAGGCTGAGAGCACAAAGGTCGAGGCTCTCAAAATCCCCAAATAATACAACTAGGCATGGTAAGAGTGGCAGTACAGTTTCCCCGCGGGACGTTATGAGCCCGGTCGTATGCGTGCCTAGAGCGGATGTAGGTTCGATAACGGACACAGAGCCCTGGCGCAACATACCGGATTCTTTGAAAAAGGGGAGTGTCTTGGGAAGAACTCAAGCCCTAAAACCTCTACACCTACCACCAGCTTCACTACTCAATCTTTTTCAATTTTCCAAGGAACAAATCCCACCCCGGGTATGGCCTCGGCAGAAACACCGTTGAGCAAAGTTGACCCCGGCCACGGGCGGCCCCCTTTTCGCACGTGCTGAGTCCGGGAAGTCCATAGCGAGATGAGAGGGTCCTTGTTATTTAAGCTTGAGCTGGTTCCAAAACTCCAAAAGAATCAAATATTCCAAAACTCCAAAAAAATCAAATATTCCAAAACTCCAAAAAAATCAAATATTTCAAAACCCAAAAATCAATCATTTCAAAATTCCAAAAAAAAATTTTAAATCAATCATTTCAAAACCCAAAAAAATCAAATATTTCAAAACCCAAAAATCAATCATTTCAAAATCCAAAAAAAACAAATATTTCAAAACCCAAAAAATCAAATATTCCAAAACTCAAAGAAATCAAATATTTCAAAACGTCCAAAGATTTTGGTTTCTCATATGCATCGCATGCATTGCACTTTGTCATTGTGTTTTTTTTGTTGCCTATGTTGATAAGGCTTGCCCCCTTGACCAAAATCAAGGATTGGTCACGTTCTAAACTTGTCGCGGGCAAGGGGTCAAGCCTAAAACAGATTTAACCTGTTTTCCTTTATGCATTTTGTGTAAGCACAGGGGCAAACAGAAGATCGAAGATACAACTAAGCCATGGACGCACGCAATCACATCAGAGAATGTCCAAACTCAAAATCATCTCAATCATCAATCTTGTTCATTCTCATATCAAACTCTAAACATCCATATCCATATCATCATGAAAAGATAAAACAATCACTCTGTCCCCCGCTGGGCATTCCCACGGGGACGTATCTCTCTCAGCTCCCTAAGGTAAGCCTATCGTGTCTTTGGAACCTCCTCAACCTCTGCTGGTAGGGTGCGCACCCTGCTCACCTCCCACATAATCAGCGCGCTCCTGACCGCCTGCTCGTCCTCCTCTTTCCCGATCCTCCTCGCCTGTAGCACGAGAAGGTGGGGTAGCATCGGTAGCATGGTCCGGGGTAGTCCAACCTGTAGGTAGCACCTGTGTGGGTTGTACATCGCCAATGCAGTATCGCTCACGAGCCTCAAGTCCAAGCCCGCCCTCCGAGGTAGTCTGATAATGGTGTCGTGGAGGAAGTCCGAACGCATCACAAATATATCCAGGGGCAGTCTGTGGAGGTACGGGCGCCACTCGTCCCTGGTCTTCATCTCGGCCGTCCTGCACTCAACCTGTGGAGAGAACCTGAAGGCGCCTCCTATGAAGTAAAGGGGATGGCTCCCGAAGATCCTACTGACAGTAGTAATATCCTCTCTCGGGATGAACTTCATCCTAACTCCCATCCAGCACTCCAATAGAATCATAGAGCCAAAGAGAGGGCCTCCTAGGGCCGCTGAGCTGAGACCCTCATACAAGTAGGCTAAGATGGCCTGGGAGATGGAAAGCCCCTGCCACAGGCCGCTGATGGTGCTAAGTAAGGGAATCTCTAACACATGGTCAGCCGAAGGGAAGAGGATGGCCCCGCACAGGCAGATAGATGCAGCTTTGGCTATGGCCTCGGTCCACCCACATTTATTCTTGCAATGCTCTACTACCCACTGACTAAGAGGAATGAGGTAAATATGACGAGGACCTACAAAGGTACGAATGTCTTTGCTGTCTGGTATGAACCCTCCTAGGATGAGTTTTAGGTCTATAGGGGCAACAGTATGGCATATCAAGTCTTCCTCCCCCACCTTGGACCTAGGGAACCCGAAGTAGTTCTCTAGCTCCTCTAATAGGATCGTGGCCTCAAAGGATGGAAAGAAGAAGGTATGGGTCTGAGGATGCCATGTTTCTATCATAGCTGAGATGATGTGCCAATCCAATGAGAGCTTAGGGTAGTTCTGGCCTAAGACTAGAAGGGAGCGTAGGTGCCAGGATTTGAGAAGATAAGTCACCCCTAGGGGCAAAGCACGGATCACGGGAGCCACCCATTTCAAACCAGAATAGCGCCTCGGGCCCGGAAGGAGCTGAAAGAAGAGGAGAGAGAACATAAGAGAGAGAGGACACATAAGTGAAGTTGACGTAAAAGAAGTTGAATGAACCATGATGAGCTTACCTCTCTCATAGGAGTAGCACTGAGATGCCGGGGGATTGAGCTTAGCCGTTGGAGCACTTCCCGCTCCTTTCTAGCCGGTGTTGGCCCTTCAAAAGATGATCCTTCCATAGAACTTCCCTCTAGAGCCCTCTTCATGAGGAATTGGTGATGAGAATCAAAGGTTTCAAGGTTTGGAAGGAAAGGGATGTGTGAGCTGTGAATTTAGACTCCCCCCCCCCACTTATAGGGCCTGTTAGGAAGCCTAGACCTCTTAGGATTAGGGTTGGATAGGTTCAGGACGGATTAGGATGAGGTGTGGATAGAGTCAAATCGCCTTACCCTCGGGTTGAGGACTCTCCAGAGAGTCCCCTTTAAGGATCGCAGGGTATCCACTTGGACGGTCTTACAATAGACCGCCCATCCTATCGTTCGGTCCTCAACTGACCGTTCATCTCCTACTAGAGAACCCGGATCCAACCACTTATGTGGCCTACTACAAACCATTTTTCACTCAACACGGTTAGTATTAAATCGTTCAAATCCTATTGGAGCGGTCTACTGGGAACCGTTTGTCACTTTGAGCGACCATATGAGAACCGCCCATCTGGTCCGCCCTTTCTATCCACCTACCCAACTAATAGGCACACTCATCTCACTCAAGTCGGCGTGTACGTCACTCCTCTCACTCAGGTCGGCGTGCGCATCACTCATCTCACTCAAGTCGGCGTGTACGTCACTCCTCTCACTCAAGTCGGCATGTACGTCACTCATCTCACTCAAGTCGGTGTGTACGTCACTCCTCTCACTCAAGTCGGAGTGTACGTCACTCATCTCACTCAAGTCGGCATGTGCGTCACTCCCATCTCACTCAAGTCGACGTGTGCGTCACTCCCATCTCACTCAAGTCGACGTGTGCATCTCTTTCTCACTCAAATCGGCGTGTGCGTCCCTCTCTCAGGTCGGGCGCACCTCTCAATCTCGCATGTTTGCTTCACCCCCTCTAGTAGCTAAGTCACGTTCATTCATGCATACATACAGTCACCCACAAAAATCAAAACAAAAACATGCATACCACTATCATATCATATCACGTCATGTACAAAAGACAGGCCCAGTACACAGTCAAGCCTGTCCCTCTCCTTGGCCCCCGTCGCTGTCTCCACCGCCCTCATGCCTCTTTGGGGGAGGCATCGCTGAGGTCGCCTCATCACGCCGTCGCCGGCGCCGCTCCTCCTCCTCGTTCCTCCGATGGTCGGAGGAACTAGTGAAGTAACTCCTCACGGAGCCGTGGGTGTCGTGGCTGCCACTCGCAGTCACCCTGCTGCGCTCCCGACTCACCTCCTTCAGACCCTCCACCTTGCCCTCCAACCTGGCAACCTGTAGACGGGCCTACTCTGCCTCACTCCGGGAACGCTCTGCCTCTACCCGATAACGGTCCGCCTCGGTAGCACCGGCTCGTAGTTGCTCTAGCTCGGCCCGGAGGAGTGCCGTCTCCACTGCGTCTGCCGGTCGACTCCGCGCGGCCTCCTCGCGCACCCGGGCCACATCCTCCCTAGCCACTACCCAGCTCTGCTCCAGCTCTGTCTGGAGGCGGGTTAGCTCGGCCGTCTGCATATCATTATTAGGCAGTTGCATAAGCATTTCATTCATAAGCACAATAAGCAAGGGGAAGTTTAGAATTACGTACCCTCTCAGTGAGCGCCACCTCGGTCGCCTTGGTCCGCGCTACCATCCGAGTGAACTCCGCATCTCTCGCAGCCCGGTCGGCCAGAGTTTGGGTCGTAGAGGAGGAAGGGGCATCTGGTCTCACCCTCTGAGCACCCTCGGCACGCTGCATCCAAATACTCCAGGTCAGTCACATGCATAATCATAATCATATAGAATTGTATAATTTAAAGAGTGTAAGGTGTAGAAGACTCACCAGTAAGGCCAGGGCCTGCCGAGCCTCATCCCGCTCCCTGATGGTAGAGTGCAGAAGTCCCTGCAACTCCGCCACTCGTCCCGCAGGGTCCAGCTGCATTTAGAAGCCCATGTGTCAGTCCATCATCATATAGGAATCGTAAGCATAATAGAAAGAATTCAAGTTTAGAAGTCGTACCGGTCGGTGAGCACCCCGGAACACCTGGTCCCGGTAGTGCCGTGCGTACGCGGTGTAGTACGCGATGTCGCTCTCAGCCCGGGCGGTCACCACTCGCCCTCGTGCGGTCCAGTCGGCGAACTGGGTGGCGTTCCTCGCTGTCCAGTCGTACACGTCACCGAGCCCCCGTGTCGTCCTGGTCACCCGCTCCCCCACCTTCTTAGGCGTAGGGAACTCCACGGCTGGCTGATGGACCCCGGTGGTCCTCATCACCAACCTGAAGTGTAGTGGCTCCACCACATTCATGCAGTGAAGCCATACGTCTCGTCCAGAGAAGGCGAGGGCCTCAGTCACCCACGGCTGGCCCTCCTGGCTCTCCCCCGTGTAGGGTGTCCACCGTACCTGCATAGAATAAAAAGTCTCATCAGCATCATAACCATATAAGAATTGCATTTAACTAGAGTATCTGAGTCTAGAAGCATACCGAGGTATACGGTAGAGCGTCCAGGTCATCCTGCAACTCCCGGACCTGTTGTCTCAGGGCCGCCATCTCCCGAGGTGCTGTCCACCTCCGTGCGATCGGCAGGAGCCCAGGACGGGTCTCCTCGCCTCTGCCCAGCCCACGCAGGTACACGTAGGCCCACACCTGCATCATAGCACTGTGTCAGCATGTAGGGAAACACACAGAGTCACATAATTAAGTCTAGGGTAAGAGTCGTACCTGGAGTAAGGGGGAGAAGCCCCCAAGCATCGTCCAACGCGCCGTCGAACTCAGAGTGTCGAAGAGGAAGGCAAGGGCTGACGCTCCCCAAGCGTAGTCGCCCATGTGCTCCAGCTCCTGGAGGAAGGGAAGGAACCGGCAGCTCATCACGTCTGCTCGCGTGGAGAAGAGGAGTCACCCGAACATCAGCATCAGAAACCGCCTCAGCACTCGGTCAGCCTCCACTCCTGGTCCTGCAGCAACTCTCGGCCGTGCCAGCCCTATCAGCCGCTCCAGGTGCTCCTCCGGCTGCTCGCCAACCGCAACGCCCGCTCGTCGTAAACCCAGGCTGTCCTGGAGAGCAGCCCGGGGTAGGAGGGTCAACTGCTGCTCGGGGCGCCGCAGCTGTAAGCCCAGCAACTCCCGAGCCAACCCTCGGTAGTCGGGAAAGGTAGTCCCGCTAACCGGTGACCCGTGCACGCGTAGGCCCGTGAGCCTGGCCACATCCTCTAGCATGGGGACCATATGCCCCCATGGGAAAAGGAACGTCCGACTCACTGGGTCCCAGCAGTCGTGCAGGGCATAGAGCAGAGCTGCGTCAAAGCGACACACCTCAATACTCAGGAAGGGGGCGAACCCCATGGCAGCCAACCGCTCCCTCTGGAAGTCCGGTAGTGCCAAGTACACTGCGCGGACCTGCAGCCACGAGGTGCGGGTCCTACACTTCCCCTGCATTCATTTCATTCATTTTTAGATGCATTTTAGTAATTTAGTTTTGCATTTTGTGTCATTCAAATAAGATCCTCAAGAATTCAACTCACAGCTTAAAGAACGGTCTTCCTTCCACCGTTCTTATCTTGGACGGTCCTATGGGGACCGTTTAGTTTGGCATTGAATGGGTATTTGAACGGACCTATGTGGCCCGTTTACTATTTGAACGGTGACTCCTTCACCGTCCTTGCTTTGGTTTGGTTCATTTGCTGTGTGGTATTGAACGGCTAGTCCTAGCCCGTATGATGTTGAGCGGTCCGATAAGGGCCGCATGTCCTTTTTTGTGCGGTTTCTGTTGAACCGTCCCACCATCGTCTTCCCCGACGACGGTGGAGGTTCCCCGGCTGGCGGGGAGGCTGCCATAGCCCCCCAACCAGCCACCTAAGCCCTCTAAACCCCCCTAAGCTAGCATGCATGGCTCAAAATAATGGAAAAATAGAAATGGGGAGGGTTTTAATTTTTTGACCTACCTCGGGGTCCCGTGGTTTTCTGGCTGGTTTCTCCGGCGGTGGTTCTTCTCCGGCGTCCTCGTCCGCGGCAGGGACCTCCTCCACGGCCACGATCACATCGGTTTCTCCCTCGGCCGCAGGCGGTGGTGTGACCCTCTCCGTCGGCCATTCTTCGGTGTGTGCCGCGGCGGCGGTCGTCGACGACGGCGGCGTGGTTGTCTCTTCCCCGGCCATCCCGAAGCGTCTCGCTTGGTGCTTCTCGCAAATGGAGAGGGTGAAAGGGAATGAAGGGGAGATTGAGAGGTAGGGAGAGGGGTTGAGAAGGGTGGAATGGCCCTGGGTTGGCCTTCGTTCCCTCCACCGTCGGTTACGGTGGAGGGAGACGAAGGGTTCATTTTTTTTTGAAGTTACAGACGTTGCGCGGTCTAGCGATAGACCATCCATTAGTTTGTACAGTTCTCCATCGACCGTTGATCCTCAACGGTAAGCTTTTTAAGTCGGTTCAAATTCCCTGATATATGCAGCTAACCAGTAACCGTTCTACTTGGAACGGTTTGTTATTAACCGTGCATTCTTTAATGTTGGTTGCAATTCAATTGATAGATTTTGATATTTTTTGTAAAGCTTGCTAACAATTTCACGTACAACAATCCAAGCTTTCACGTGCCGTTTCGCCTGCACAGGTAAGTCAGGTATGGCCTTTTATCCCTATATCCCTTACTGCATTACTATATGGTATTATATTATATTATCTCGAGAACCAGTCGGTTATCTACGTGTTCCAGGATCTGATGTTCCCCTTCAACAAAAACGATGATGATCCAGGATATGTACTTAATCTTCGGATAGGCCATTAAGTTGGGATGTCACGGGGAGGATGGTTCTATCCTGCACGCTGTGGTTGCGGATGATATCTTGACTCCGATATTTATAGCTTAGCAATATTATTCACGAGTATTTTATATTTTAATCTTTCTTCGCATTTATTTTTACGATTTCTTTTATTTTTAGCCCAGCATGCATCATACGCATCTTTTGAGCTTTCATGCCCCATGGTTTACTTGAAGAATGCCCAATCAGTGATGGTCAGCTGTATGTTCGAATGCTCGAGTAAGAAGAACTAATTCCACTCTGAATTGGAAGGTTTTCTTTGGTCGATTTGTTTGGTTTGGTTGATTGAAGGGTCCCCGTCTGGAGGTTTAGCCTATTTTCTTTTGTGGCTCCCTCATTGGACCACGGGATTGTGTCCCCCATGAGGTTGGCCTTGTCGATTTGTTTCATTTTAGTTTAGTTCCTCCAGATTGGTGTCACTTTTGGTCTAATCATTCCTTACATTCGGTTCAGAGTTTTCCGGAAGATTCTCAACAGTTGTTGGTAGAAATGGGTGTCGTTTTACCTTAACGCCCACTTTTCCGGTCCACTCCGCTGCATTTCCGCTCCAGCTCCATGTTCCATGTCACCTCCGCTTCACCTACGCTCGCTCCCCTGCAAAGAGGACGTTAAGGAGGGGCATCTGTTGACACCCGTTTTTTTACCGATAAGCTGAGTCATTTCTCTTACTCCCATTAGTTGATGCCCTAAGTTGTCCATCATTCATCGGGCCATTTTTTGTGGCACGTCCTGGGCCCATTTTATGTGGCCTCCCTCCTTGGTGAAGACCGTATCGGTTCAGGGCTTATTGGGCCTTGGCTTTGATTAATTGAACGTGTTTTATGAAAATCAAGTGTCCAAAAACATGCACGGTCCAAAATCAGCCGTTCATAACTAGGGCGGTTGAAGATAGACCGTTCATACATTTTGGTTAATTTCTGAGGATTTTCTGAATATTCACCGACAGGCTTTTGTGCGGCCCTATTAGACCCGTTCAAACAAATGGACGGGCATATTCCAACCGCCTATATCTCAGAGTCCTCCACGTGCCAACTTTCTCAGGTAATTACCCAATTACTTGAATTACCACCGACAGGGTTAAAACGGTTAGTTGTTAGCCGCCCTACATTTGAACGGTCTTATTTGAACCGTTCATATTGGAGGGTCCGACGGCGGACGTTTCGGTCAGTTCGAGCGATAATTGGGTTAATTTCCTGATTTTCTGAATTTCCACCGACAGTGTTGGACGGTCTGTACTGGACCGCCCATCAGCTTGAGCGGTCTATCGTAAGACCGTTCATCCTTTCGATTGGTGATTTTTAACAGATTTTTATCCCTTTTATGCATGGTTTTATCCCTGACTTCTCTTGTCGATTTCTCCGTGGATAATCAACCTTTTTTGATGCCGTTTCGACTGGATAAGAGATTATGATAATATCTATGATTTATCTTTTATAATTTCGACCTAAAAATAGCTTTAAACCCTAGTTTCGGGGCTGGCTTTCTAGGTTCTATAAATAGACCCTAATGGCCGGACTGAAAAGGGGGGAATTTTTGGTCGACGGTGAAACCCTACCGCATTCTTGAGCGACCTAGCACCAAGGAGGGAGGCTTTCTACGTCCATACAAGCCTCCTGTTCAGGGAGTAGTTTGGTCTTGAATCTTTTCGTTTATAGTTTTCATAACTTTCCCTTCATTGCATGCATCGTTTTCTCCCTACGTCCTCATTTTTTTTCATTATCATGCACACATCCACCCACGCTTTTGTCACCCTAGGGGTTTAAAACCCCCAGGTATCCCCCTTGCCATTCGTTTATGTTCATTTCTTCTTATATTGACATTTACTACATCGTCCAGTTCTAATTTAGGTCTTTTCTGTGTGTTTCTTACGTTGTTTTGCAGGTCAGCAATCATCAGCACGAGGCCCATCCCCTCTGGCCGACCGGAGAGGGTGGAGGTTGGACCCCTTGCAACTTACTGCGTGGTGGACTTGTGCTATTTTCAGACAACCGTTCAACATCGTGTGCGGTGTAGAAAGCGCCGTTCATCCTGTTGGTGCGGTCAACAGAGCGCCGTCCGTCCTCCAGTGGTAGTTCCTCCCGCACCCTCTACAGCGCACTTAGGCGGTCTATCGTAAGACCGTACATCCAATAGGCGGCCCTCCAGGAGCCGTTCATCTCTTCAGCGCTGTAGCTTAGGCGAGTACTCCCCCTCTTTCCAAGGTACGGCATGTCCATCACGTCCGGCACCTTGGTGGCGATCACGGTCCTTTTGTTCTCTATTCTCCTCTTATCCTTGTTATTTGCTCATCGCATATTGTTCCACTCATGATGCATATTGATCTTTAGTAGGAGGAGAAAAATATATCTACACTTAGGACTGTGGTATCCTGCATCATGTAAATTGAATTTGATTTCATATACAGATGCAAGTTATGTTGGTTGTAAATTGGATAGGAAAAGTACTAGTGGATATTGTCAACTTCTGTGTGGGTGTTTAGTTTCTTGGGCTTCCAAGAAACAACATTATGTTGCACTCTCCACTGTAGAGGCAGAATACGTTGTTGCAGGGAGCTGTGGATCTCAAGTTCTATGGATAAAACACCAACTCCAAGACTACAATGAAGATCTTGGTTGCACACCTATATTATAACACCTAGGATTTCTTGGATCGGAATTCGATAGTTTCGGAGCACTTTTGTGAGTCCTGAATGGAGTTTGGTGATTTAATTGGATTTTTACGCTATTTAATATTCAGATCCTCGGTACAGGGTGAACCATTGTGATTTCAGACTCCAGGAAGTGACAGGCACGTTGTGCATTTTTTTAGGATCGTGGCAGTATTTTTTTCTCATTTTTCCATTTTTTTTGAATTTTGAGCCCTAAATTGATTTCATAAATATTTTCTATTTATTTTTCTATATAATAACCCCCCACCCCCTCTCTCTTCTCTCATCTCACACACTCCCTCTCTCCTCTCCGTTCTCTCTTTCTCTTCCTCTCTTCTCCGGGCGAAGGACGAAGGAGGGGTGGGATGAGGTGGAGGTGACGTGGAGACTACGAGCGGCGTGGATGGCGCGAGGATCGAGTCGTGGCACGGTGTGGAGCACATTTGCAAATTTTGAAACCCGGTAGCGTTTTGAACAGTGTTTCACGTGGAAATGGCATCATCGACATGAGAAATCATCGGTAGAGGTAGGGGGATGGAATCCATGCCCTTTGTTTTACGTTTCCCCTTAATTTCGAGCCATTTGATGCGGGTTTCAGAGGGTTTTGCATTTTTGGGGTGAATATCATACTTTTGGGGTGAGTGGCGAATCTGCCGTTTCAGCCGGTGTTTCTTGGCTTAAATGGTAGATCTCGAACCCATAGCATGTCGGGATGTGATTCCCATTCATTTGAGTTGCATTTTTATGCGATTTGAGGCCGAAATGAGGCCAGATGTGCATGTGAGTTGGTTTGGGTCGATTTGAGGAAATTGCCCATTTCTATGTCATTTTGTGGTCTTTTTGGTCCCTTCCGACTTGTGAAAGGTGTAGAATGTGATTATGAATGTTTCCTCCTTCGTATGGAACGATTGGGGCGTTGAAAAGGGGTTTTTGTGCGATTTTCCGTTGATTCGCACCGAAACGTGATCGCGGTCGGGTTGCAAACCGCACTCAGTCTCTGGAGCTTGAACACTGTCCATGCAGGTACCGCGACTCGTCGAGGAAGATCAATAGTAAGGTAGTTCTAGATGAGGTCGGACGACCAACCGTGACCAGATGAGCACGGTTATTCCGTATACCGCGTTTAAATAGGCATCGACCTCACACTTGAAGAGTGCATCGACCCAGCGATGACCGCGCAAGTCGCGGTCGGAAGGTCGACTGTGACCTTGTGAAGGCGGTCGGCTGGTCGACCGCATTCAGGGGTGTGCCGGCGGGTGCGTCGACGCAACTGCGACCGTGCTAGTCACGGTCTGCTGGTCGACCCGACCTTGTAAAGGTGGCTGGGTGGTCAACCGTGACTTATTGAGGCGGTCAGGTGGTCAACCGTGATTTGTTGACGTGGTCCCTTTGTAACCGCGACCAAGTGAGTCGACCCGGTTGTGTTCTGAGTCGACCCGACTATGTTTGGTTTGTTGTTTTAGTCTCCGGTCAACCCGATTATGACCCAGTGGTTGACTTTTGACCTCGTGAGTATCTTAGATGCCCCGTGGGGATCAAGATTGTGTTTGTGGACGCTCGGAGGTGTTGTGTTACCTCGATTTGCATGTCCATGTGGTTTGAGGGCTCGGGTGACCCCTCATGTTCTGTGCTTTCGCATTATGCTGAATCAAGTCACCGTGCATCGGTGTGAGTGCGGAAGGTTTTTCCCACATGATGTTAGCCTTATCGAGAAGTGGTTTCCCATGTGGGCCATGAGTGTGGCCTATGAGTTTTAGTCTGATGAGCGGCCAAGGGCCGAGGACTTCTGATCTTTCTTTTTAGAGGAATGGATCCAGCAGTTGTGTACCACTTCCATGATTCTTTTTCATCGTGGTTTTGACTCTACGGCTAGAATGATTTGCCGAAGTGGAGCCGTGCTACGTGGCGGTCTTGTTCTGAGTCTCATGACTCAAGGGCCGTTGGATTTATAGGTCTAGCCAGTTGTCTAAGTGTCGAGTGGCATTGTGTCACTTCATGTTCCGAGTTACTCGTGGCGGGCACGAGTGTAGCCTGTCCAATACTCTGATGTTTTCTTTGAGAGTCTATGTCGAGTGACCTCCCACAAGCTATAGCATGTTACTATGCACGGGTGTTGACCTACCATGGAGTGGTAGCGTGGCTTGCCAAAGAGACGGTTTCTAAGCTAGTTATCATAGGGCCCCTTGCCTTTGTAGCCTGTATCCGACTGGGGGGAAAACCAGTTAGAGGACCCGACCTAGAGCAGATGGTCTGCATGTGCACACTTGGTTGGGGGCAGTGGACTAGTGCTGACGAGCGCTACCCCGACTAGTCCTTGTGTTGGTGTTACTTGTGTGGTGTCTTAGTTTCCGCCTGGGGCATGTAGGGACACACCTGAGGCGCGGACTAAGTCTTTAGTGGACGCATCCGGTCTTGCTTCTAGTGGGTCCAGTTCTCCTGTCACATGACATGTGAGACTCTTGACTCATGATTCAACGCTTAGTTCTCCCGTCATAGGACTTGTGACTCTCTTGTCATGCTTCTCTTGACGTGCGACCTTCTTGATGTGTTGTTATCTTGACCCATGATTTGAGGTTGAGTTTTCATCGGTGTTGACATGGTTCTTGAGTAGTTTTGCATGTCTTGTTAACACTGTGGTCTAGGGTTTCTGGTAGAGTTACCGAGGCCTCACCCTTAGTCAGTGTAGAGTACACGACGGCGAGATCGTGTGTGTTAGTACTCTTAGACCGTGTGGTCTTGAGTTGGGTTTTTTCACTGAGGACGAGCCTATGCGACAGAGGTGTCATGGTGTTTCCTTGCAGTGTGGCCAGAGTGTCTCTTGTTGGTTCGGTGATTCCTGACTATGAGATCGGGCTTTCTTTTCTTGCCATTAGGAGTAGCTTGTAGCGAGCCGTGGTTTCTTTGACTATTGTCGTTACGGCTATTGCTTTTGTTGTTGTTACTCCTGTTACTATTGCTGTTGTAGCACTATTGTTTACCGATGTTGTTTCGTGGTGGGGATCCGCAGGACCCCTACTGAGCCAATGAGATTAGGCTTACCCCTTGATTTTCAGGTGTAGCGGTTCCTCCTCATGGTTTAGAGGTGTAGTGCTGTGGTTCTTAGTGCTAACTTTGCCAGAGTCGGGTGTTCACCCGGCGTTAGAGTACGTTTCTTTTCCTATATACTGTACTTGTTGGACTAGACTCTGTAGTTGGACTCTACAATTAATTTGTTAATTGAAAATGTAATTTTATTTTCTATCATTTTAACTGTTAATTATATTTTTGTTCCTACATTATTTTAAATTTCAATGTACCTCCACACACCTTTCTAACCCTTTCGAGCTTTCCCGCTCGTGGGTGGCCTCTCAAAATCCAAGTGGTATCAGGTTTGCCCGGTATCCAGGTTCTGGGTCGTTACAGGTGGTATCAGAGCAAGTGGTTTAAACGTACATGGGAATTTGAGATAATTATAGTGATCAGAGTCCGTAAGGTCCAGTATAGTCGGTAGCTGGTTGAGAGGGGGATGTCTGTAGCCCATTCAAAGAGTAGCCCGACTAGGCCCGACAGGACCCAACGAGGCCAAGCTCGCCTAAGTGACAGCCCACAGGGCCCACTCAGGGAAGAAAGCCCAATAAAAAATTGCTCGAGGACACAACCTTCCTAGGCGGCCTCTAGGCTCGGAGGGCCCGAGTGTCGGTCAGGTCGCAGGAAGGGTCCGGCCCAAGCCATATCTCCGCCCCGGAGAAGAAGGCGTATACCGACCCATCCGACCCATCCTCTTCCGAGCTAAGCCTATTGCCCGATAGGGCTGGCCTCTCTGAGCTCGGAATGGCCGATGATTGCTTATCCTTTGTAGCCGTTAAGAGTCCACAGCAGGCAGGAATTTAGGAAGACAAGGGACTTCTTCTTCCCCAAGGTGATAACTCTCCCAGGATAAGGCAATAATAGCCCATGATGAGGACGTAACCCCCACCTGAAATGATGTGACACCGAACCTTGGACCTATTTTCAAGCATTCAAGTTGAGCAGCGGACTCACACTAGCGAACTCACCCGTTTGGTGCACACTTGTGCCCGTTGGCAACTAAGCGATGTGGGAGAGGGTCTGAGACGGGACCATGAAGCTCCAATGGTTGGCTAGATTGTGGAGAACCCCAAATGGGCCTAGGATGCCCAAACCATGGGCGGCCAGCACACCAAGGGTGTGGGTTTAGTGGGTTCACTCTCAACTCGCCCGCGGTGGTCACTCACGGAACTAGCAAGTTGGGCCGAGCTCTCACTCTCCGTCCGACGCAGTACTAGCAATAATACTAAGCTAAGCAAGTGATTAAACCAAGCAAGAGAGGGACTGAGGCTCACCTAGCCGGCGTGAAGACGCCGACTCCGGCCGGAGACGAGGGCGAGCCGGGAGGCGAGGGTATACACCCGATCGCCGCGGCGATGTAGCTTGAACCTGAAATTGAAAGAATTACACCACTACACCTCACGCAGGAGGGATGAACTTGGGGTGGGGATTATTCTTATTACATTCAAAACTACCTCCACGCAGGGAGGGGCCTTCAGCCGGCCAAGCGGGGTGGGGTTTTATGCAAAGGAAAAGCCGATCTTCCGAGTCCGCCGGTTCTGCCAATCTGCAGGTCTGCAGGATAGGGTGTCGCTGTTGACACTGCCACGGGCTCCACGGGGCTCCAAACTTGACGAAACCACTGCCAAAAGTTCCTCAGCTGACAGGGGATGAAGCTTGAATTTTTGGGGAAGCTTTGAGTCTCGGGGCTGACTGCACCGGCGACTGGAACAGGACACCACCGTCTGGTCTCTGGCTGGTATCGGGCTGAAGCAGTAGGTTGCAGAAGTCACTGTGGGCTCTCCCGGACTCCGATTGGAATGAAACTAGCGGTGACGCGAACTTGGTCGGAGTAGCTTCGAGCAGGAGTTGACGGGGATGCAATCCGATGTCAGTGGAGAGAGGAGTGACCGGAGAAATGAAGACTGATCTAACCTGGGACCACAGGGGCAGTCTGCCCTCTCCGACGAAGAAAATTGGAACAGAGGGTTCCAGAGGTCGATTGAGTCCCTTCTTCTTGGAGGTGGCAGCTAGCTGGAAGTAGTTTCTCCCCTCCAAAAATGGTGCTCAGAGCCTTCACGAGCTGGCTGTGGCAGAGTCTGGAACCGGGATGGTTGGTTCTGCCTCTGTCTGGTGCAGAACCATGTGACTGGATGCAGGGGGTGCCACGATTGCTACCGAGCTCTGATTGAGGCGAGACTTGAACCGTTGGAACCGTGGTCAAGTCTTCTTTCTTTTGGACTTGACGGCGATGTCGGCAGATGTTGGAGTATACCGGGACGTACAGATGAGCAGAGGGATGTCGGTTCTGGCTCCTGAAAACTGACCTGATGCCTTGGAGTAGAAAATTCGTAACTTCTGATGCCGATATCCAAATGCAGCTCTGCTTCTTGAGGATTAAAGAGGACTTGAGAGGGAAGATTTCTTCTGAAGAACACTTGATCTGAATCCCAAAGGGTTTGCCGTGGTTGAGCTTCCAATCACGTTCTAGTTCCTTGCCTGGGGTCTCCTGCGCAGTCGAGGGAGAATGGATGCTGCGGACTGCTCGGAGCTCGGATGCTGACGAAACCGCCTCGCATGGAAAGCTCTCTGGAAGACCTTTCCAGAGATGTAGGCCTTGCTACTTGAATCTTCAAGTAACGGTCGTGGCTGCTTCTGCAACTCGTTGTAGTTCTGCTGCCTGAAACAGAGATAGAATGAGGAGATGTGCAAGGGGAGAGCAAGGGAGAGGGGGGGTGAACTTGGTTTGACCAAGGGGAGGTGGGGGACGAATTTGGGAGCTTGGGGGTGGGGGAGATGGAGGGGCACAGCCCTAGGGAGAGGGAAATTCGAATTTGGGCTTTGGGAGGGGTTAATTCAGCCTTGGGAAGGTGGTGGGGTGCTTTGGAAAGTGGAAAGGTGCCTAGGAGAAGGGGTTTCCACCTAGGGGTTGGAGGGGGAGTTGAATGAGTGCATGGGGAAGGGGAAGGGGCCTTAATGAGGGGTGAATGGGGAGGAGAGAGAGTGAATTTCGAAATTGGGGTGGGGAGGAGAGAGAGAGAGGGGGTACAACCCACTTAGAGAGAGTGATAGTAAGAGAGAGAGAGAGAGAGGGAGATATTGAGAGGGAGATGGCAAATGCTTTTCAATATTCATCAAAAGTCGTTACAAATGAGAGAGAGGTGGGGTATTTATAGACTCCATAATTTTCCTAAGACCAAACTGACCCTGACAAACTAACTAAAGACCACACAGTCCAAGGGAGGGGCGCCCCTGGGCCTAGCCCAATGGATTGGGCCCATTAACCTATCTAACCAACATAATGACTCAATACTTAGGAAAATGACTCAACTACCTAGGTACATGACTCAAAATAAAGGGAAAATTACATGATAATGACTCAAAGAAAATGTGAAGATTACATGACTAGTCTCAAAAATACATGACAAATATAATGGTGCTTGCCGTCGAACAATCCGAGTCTGGAAAAAGAGTGGAGGGGCAAGGGATGCCCTCATCATGAAACCCCTCGGCTTACAGGACTCCAGGAAACGGCGTACTATTTAAACCAGGGAGACCCTCCGACGAAGGTAAGGACAATCATACGCTCAAAGCTCCTGAGCAAGAACCACTTCACTCTGTGGTGGAGAGGGATCTCGTGCACACGCTCTCTTCTCCCTTATTTGCTCCCGCCATAGCTCCACTGACTTAAGCATCAGAGGGTTTTCCCCAGGGACTCTCCCTGGGCCCTCTGATCTATTTCCCTATCTTGCAGTTCACTACCCGGTGATCCTCCATCCGCTCAGGACCAGCGTGAGATCACGCCTCTTCATCTGGTGCCGTCTGTGGGAAACGTACAATGAGCCAATATGGTGCGAAGGAGCTCAGGGAGGATGTCCTTCGGCGAGAGGGGAAAGGCCATGGTAGAGGCAGGGGATGGCCCCTCTCGGGCCTCACAGAACCCTCTCTCCAATGCCAGCGCCCCCGCCGACGATCCACCACCCCCTCCTGCGGCGGTAGGGCTACCACCCAACGGTGGCACCGAAGCCTTCCAAGCCCTCAACGCAAAACTGGATGTCCTCGTGGAGCTCATGAGGGCCTAGGCGGCTAGGGATGGAAGGTCCCGCGCTCCGTCAGGGAGCCCTCCCCGTGGGAGTATCTCCCAGCACACCGCCGGAGGCCGCTTCACCCTCCGCGGCCAGCAGATCATCTGCAACCGAATTGGAGGCCCCTCGCATGCTCCGCCTCCGGAGCAAGAGGCTTCCTCCACGCCGAGGAGAGGAAAACTGGGGGCGCGCCGTATGAACCCGGAGACTGACGTTCCCAGAGATCGCCAAGACGCTCCCCCCAGCCCCACGACGCGGTAGCAGCCGGAGTTATCCTTCCGACTACGAGTTTTCGAGAGGAGATTCGCAGAACAGGAGCGCGCCCTCCGCGCCCTACAGAAGACCTTTTTTCCGGAGGACGAGGAAAAATCCCCGTTCTCCGAGTATATCTTGAAGGCAGAAGTATCTCCCAGAACCTCCATCCCTACCTTCAAGCCCTACGACGGCCAAGGTGACCTGGCCGATCATTACGACAGCTTCGACGCTCTAATGACCCTGCACGGAGCGTCCGACGCCATCAAGTGTCGAGCCTTCGTGACCACCCTGGTCCAAGGTGCTCAAGCATGGTTCCGGGTCCTCACCCCCGGATCCATCCGAGACTTCAAGCAATTTGGGCGAGTCTTCAAAGAGAGTTTCACCGGAAGTGCCCCCCCAAGGTCGGTAGCGGGGCTCCTGGCCCTTAAACATGCGCAAGGGGAAAGACTCCAGGCTTATATTCACCGATTTAAATTAGAAGCCCTGAGAATCCCCTGTATGGACGTGGCCTCAGCCATAACCGCACTGACTGGGGGCACCCGGGACTAGAATCTCCGTCGCGAGCTTGTCCTCCACGCTCCCTCGACCCTCGCCGAGCTAGTGACTCTGGCATTGCGCCACGTCGAGTGCGAAGAAGTGCTCAGGGCCTGCCGAGACGCAACCGGCCCGGGTCGGGAGGGGGACAAGAAGCGGGCTCCCGATCCAAACTTAGGCCCGGGGAAGAAGAGAGACTGTGATGGGGAGCGCAAGTGGAAGTACGAGTGGTACACCCCATTAGCCGCCCCAATCTATGAGATATATGAAGACATCAAAGGCTCGGGACTCCTCCGCCAGCCCGAGCCGATGAGGTCGAAGAACCGTAATCGCGACAAGCATTGCTTATTCCACGGCGATCACGGGCACCACACCGATGACTGCTACCAGCTCCAGGATGAGATCGAGTGCCTCATCCGTCTGGGTCACCTAGCTCGGTTCGCTACCGAGCGTAAAGAAGATCGAGGTGCCGCAGAGGAGATTGACAATGCCCCCCGAGGGGTCCACATCAACGTCATCTCCGGAGGGACAGCATCAGGAGGCGACAGTAGCCGAGGAAGGAAGCGTCATGCCGAGCGGGCGAGCCGAGCCATAGAGCCTCCCAAGGCCCCGCCAAGTGTGCCCCAGGTCATAGTCTTCTCCGACCGAGACCTGGAAGGGCTGAGCACCCCGCATGACGACGCCCTCGTGATCTCTGCTATAATAAACCATTGTAACGTAGATAGAATTCTAGTTGACAATAGGAGTGCCCCTGATGTATTGTCTTATGACTGTTTCCTTAAGATGGGGGAGGATCCATCCAGACTCCGCCCGGTCCGAACCCCCCTCTACGAGTTTAATGGCCTGGCCACCTATCCCGAGGGAGCCCTGAGCCTGCCGGTTACCCTCGGCACCCCACCCAGAACCGTTACGGTCATGGTGGACTTCATAGTGATTAAGGGTATGATAGTGTACAACGCCATCTTCGGCCGGGGCATCCTCAGCCGAATAAAGGCCGTACCATCTACCTATCACCAAAAAATGAAGTTCCCCACCAAAAATGGGTTGGGGGAGGTCCGAGGTAACCAAGCCACGGCCAGGAGGTGCTACAATATCTCGGTAGAGGCCACAAGGCTGGAAGGGAAGGACAAGGGCCCCCGGGGATTCGAGGATAAAACCGCAACCACCGAACCTGGTGGAGAATTACTGACGGTTTTCCAAAACGATGACCCGACCCTAGGAGTAAGGATCGGAGCTGACCTACCGCCCAAGGTTCAGCAGCAATATAAGAATTTCCTTTCTGAGTACATCCGAGTTTTTGCTTGGTCTGATGATCAACTACTTGGGATACCAGAAGAGACTGTAATGCACAAGCTCAACCTCGACTACGCCGTGAAGCCCATTCAGCAACGCATAAGGAAGCATGCCCCCGAAAAGCAGGCGATCATCAAGGCGCAGGTCACTAAGGGACAAGAGACTGGCCTCTTCAGATCGGTCATGTACCCGACGTGGCTAGCCAATGTCGTCCTGGTGCCTAAAGCCTTGGGCAAATGGCGGATGTGCGTGGACTTCACCGATCTGAATAAGGCCACTCCTAAGGACTGCTATCCGTTATCGAGCATCGACCAATTGGTTGACTCAACCTCGAGCAATGAGATACTCAGCTTCCTAGACGCCTATTCAGGTTACCATCAGATCATAATGGATCCAGAAGACATCGAGAAGACCGCCTTCATCACCGACTACGGTGTATACTGCTACACCCGGATGCCTTTCGAGTTGAAGAACGCTGGAGCCACGTATCAAAGGCTGGTCAATCACATGTTCGAGGAGCAACTAGGTCGGAACGTCGAAGCCTACATTGACGACATGCTCGTCAAAACCCCCAAGGCCCAAGACCACTTCACCGACCTCGCTGAAACCTTCGGCACCCTCCTGAAATACAACATGAAGCTCAATCATGCCAAGTACGCCTTCGGAGTGAGATCTGGGAAGTTCCTGGGTTTCTTGGTCACTCAGCGTGGGATCGAAGCCAACCCCGACAAGGTCCAGGCCATCCTGGACATGCGTCCGCCCACCAGCATCAAGGACGTCCAGCGCCTAACTGGGCGTGTCGCCGCTCTCAGCCGCTTCCTGTACCGTGCGGCCGAACGGTGCCTGCCCTTCTTCAAGCTTTTGAGGGGGCCCCAGTTGGCATCTGCTACGTTCGCATGGGATGAGGAATGCTAGAGAGCGTTCACCGAACTAAAGGAGTTCCTGGCCTCACCCCCGGTGCTCTCCAAGCCCGTTCCGGACGAAGTCTTGCTGCTCTATCTCTCGGCAACACCATCCACGGTCAGCTCGGTCCTGGTCAGAAATGACTCGGGAATCGCGAGGCCAGTCTACTACACCAGCAAGGTGCTCAACGAGGCTGAAAGGAGGTACCCCGCAACCGAGAAACTCGTGCTAGCGTTGGTTGCCTCCGCCAAGCGCCTCCGACCCTATTTCCAGGGGCACCCCATCACCGTGCTGACCGGTGAACCATTGAAGAAGATTCTGGTCCACCCCGAAGCTTCAGGACGACTCGTCAAATGGGCCATCATGCTCGGGGCCTACGGCATCTCCTATCAGCCGCGCTCAACAGTGAAAGGCCAAGCGCTCGCCGACTTCATCGCCGAGAGTACCGTCCCGACTGAAGAAAGATCCTCGTCCGCGCCCGGGCCAACCTGGGAACTGTTCGTTGATGGATCTTCCAATTCGGTTGGTAGTGGTGCCGGAATCCTCCTGAAGTCCCCCGAAGGAGCAGAGCTACAGTACGCCTTGAAGTTCAACTTCCCGGCATCCAACAACGCTTCCGAGTATGAGGCCCTTATCTCGGGAGCACGCATGGCCCGACGGTTGGGGGCTGAGCGAGTCAAAATCCACACTAACTCCCAGCTGGTCGCTAGCCAAATCAACGGCAAGTACAAAGCTCGAGAGGTACCAATGATCAAATACCTCCAATTGGTCAGAGACCTGGCCCAACAGTTCGAGGGATTTGAGGTAGTCCGAATAGCTCGAGAGGAAAACTCCCTGGCAGATGCCCTCTCTCAGTTGGCCTCTTCTCTCGATCCTGAAGGCACCCGATCGATCCTCCTTGAAGAGCTAGAGTGCCCGAGCATTGACTCAGAGCTCCTCGCTGTTGACTCGGCCATTCTCAGCGACTGGCGTACCCCCTACCTATCGTGGCTCCGGGACTCCCAAGAGCCTACCGACCCTCGAGAGGCCCGCAGATTGAAGTACCAAGCTCGGTGCTTCGTCATCCTGGATGACACTCTCTACTGGAGGTCCTTCTCCAGTCCCCTCCTGAAGTGCCTCGCCCCCGACGAAGCCAGCCAAGCTATCCAAGAGATTCATGAAGGTCTGTGCGGAGCGCATTCAGGAGGAAGATCGCTCGCCAGGATCTTGCTATGGCAGGGTTACTGGTGGCCCACCCTGTAGCACGACTGCACGGCCCACGTACAATAGTGCGACCGATGCCAGCGATTCGACCACTTAGTCCATCAACCGGCTACGGAGCTCGTCACCCTGACCGAGCCATATCCCTTCGCTCGGTGGGGGATCGACATCCTTGGGCCGTTCCCCACGGCTCAGGCCCAGAAGAAGTTTATTATCATCGCCATCGACTACTTCACCAAGTGAATCGAGGCCGAAGCCACGGCAAGGATCACCGAGACAGTCGTCTGGAGCTTCATCTAGAAATCGATAATTTGTCGCTTCGGCATCCCCCGAGTGATAGTGAGCGAAAATGGCCAGCAATTCGACTCTCGTTATTTTCGAGATAGATGCGCCGACCTAGGCATTCGCAACCACTTCACTTCGGTCGCCCACCCTCAGGCCAACGGGCTGGTCGAAAATGCCAACAAGACTATCTTAAAAGGCATAAAGACCAGACTCGGCAAGGCCAAGGGTAGCTGGCTCGAGGAATTGCCTAGCGTACTTTGGTCACACAAAACGACTCCCAGAATGGCAACCGGTGAGAGTCCTTTCCAGCTGGTGTATGGCACTGAGGCCGTTATTCCGTTAGAGGTTGCCAACCCTTCTCTCCGAGTCATCCGCTTCTCACCCGAGGTAAACGAGCAAAAGTTACTCGAGAATCTCGACCTAGCAGATGAACTCCGAGAGATCGACAGCATCCGAGCAACAGAATACAAGCGCCGCCTCACCCGATACTACAACGCCAAAGTCCGAGACAGACACTTCCAACCAGGAGACTTCGTCCTCAGGAAAGCCGAAGCCTCTCGACCACTAGAGGCGGCGGGCAAGCTATCCCCTAACAGGGAAGGCCCCTACCGAGTGATCGAGACGCTCAGGAAATGTGCATACAGGCTAGCTACAATGGAGGGGGAACCCATCCCTCGGACGTGGAACTCAGCCGCACTACGCAAGTTCTACTTTTAAAGATGTGCGAACAATTTGAGGGAAGTTGAGGAAAATAAAATTCTCTTCTTTTCATTCAAACAATAGTTGGTACATCAGAAAGGCAAAAGCCAGTACATCGCATAGCAAAAAGCAAAAAATCCATCTAGCACCACCGCAAGAGGCCATCGCTCGACCGACTCGGTCTTGATCTCCTTGCGTCCAGCCACTGACTCTGCCTCGCGCAGAAACTGGCTCGGTCAAAGGGCAGTCAACCCAATTGGCTCGGGTGGCCCGTGACAAAGGTGACAGAGGGATTAAAAAGAAGGAAGGCTACCTTCCAAGTTGAACTTGGAAGAGGAAGAGGGAAGGAACGCCTATGAAGGCCCCCTCCTTCCCAATCTGCCAATTCTTTGGAATGTACAGAGAGCAAGCAGCCTCCGCAGAGTGAAAGAAATGACAGGGGAGGGCCCAGAAAGGAGGGAGCTTAATTTGCTTCCTCCCCACCCCTGGAGCGAGCAGAGAGAGAGGGTGGCGGCGGGTGTCCCGGATGCCACCATCCGTCCTCCATCTCGGCGCCCCCCGGGAAGCCTCGCGGGAACTGGTAAAGGGTAAACGACGTGCCTCCGCACGTCGAACCCTCTCCAGATCGGCGCGACGACCATCGTACCCGTCTCAACCCCGCGCGACGACCATCGGACCTGCCCAACAGCCCAAAGCAGCAAGAGCTCTCTGCTCCTCCATCACCAGCAGCGTCATCTTCCGAAGGATCCTCCATGCTCCGAATTCAATGGCACAGCGCAACATGAAGAAGGGGCGAGGAAAGACAGGTAGTGAAAATCCTAAGCGATGGAGAGGAAGGGATACCCTTCGGTCTTTTTATAGGCTAAGGGAGGCTACTTGCCTTAAATGACTCTCCCTCGAAAACACGCCAAAGAAATTTTCCCCTCTAAACGGTCACCTCAAACCCCTCGTTTCCCGCCTCAGCGGGATACACGAAGCAGCCAGGCATTCAAAGCGTGAGGAAACGGAAAGACACCCTGTCAGGGGCCCGTCCAACCAGCATGCGAAAACCACGCAGGACGTTTCGGCAATTTCCAACTACTGCAGATACGCTAATCGAATCACGGCAAGGAAGGCAAGAAGCAAGTAAGTCATTTATTGCCTTGCAAAAAGAAAATCTTTCTTTTTCAAGGGAAAGAGACAAAAAAAGAAAGAGACAAATTAGAGCGATACATCAGGCCTCGGGTGCACTTTGAAGCTCGGGAATGGAAGGCACGGGTGTTTCGCCCCTGGCACCCTCGGTGACGGCCGGCCTTGGCACTGACCCCGCCTGCGCAGAAACTGCCTCTGTCGCGAGCCCTCCCGAGGCAGCCGGAGTTGGTGACCGGAGAAGAGCTCTCCGGATCTTCCCCGCCCGACGCAGAGGAGCTAGAAGATGACTCGTCCGAGTCATAGCATTGGCCAGAGGGGAAGTCAATCCCGGAATCTTGTGCATCGGCATAGGCAACGGCCCGGCGGTAACCCTGCTCGAACCCTTGGCAGAGGCCTCGGCGAAGTGCTACCTCGTAGTGTGGAAGGGCAGCTTCCTGCAGGTCGGCTAGGTAGGCCTCCGAGCCCTTGTATTGCTCGATCGCCTCCGCTCCGACCAGCCCCATTCTCTCAGCAAGCTCGGCTGACTTCCGCTCCGCCTCGACCGCACGCTCCTCGGCCTCTGTTGATCGCCTCTCTGCCTCAGCCGACTTCAGCTCAGCCTCGGCCGCCCGCTCCTTGGCCTCCGCCGATCGCTTCTCCGCCTCAATTCCGTCAGCCTCGGCCTCAAGACGAAGGCGCTCCGCTGCCTCCGCTCGGTCCAACAACTCGGCACGCTCAGCCTCCCAACGGCCGTCCAGCTCGAGGTGGTGAAGGCGCTCCTCCTCAAGGAGGTTGCTTTTCCTCTCAAGCGATTCCCGGGCCTTGGCTAGCTGCTCGGTCAGCGCTCCAACTTCCAGCCGGCTCGACCGCACCGACTCCCTGATCGTGGAGAACTCCCGTCGGAGCCCCTCATGCGCCTCATTGAGCCGAGCTAGCTTCCTCTCACACCCCCCGAGGGTCCAAGCGAGGTTCAACCACTCTGATTCCGTCCGGGCATAAGTCTCCACCATCGTGGCCCCCATCCGGGCCATGACCAGGCCGCCCTCCATGATGACGTCGAGGACCCCGGCCGGGGAGTGACGCTTGTCTCTGCCTTTTATCCTCGCGGACACCTAGTAGCAGAGCTTGTACAGACTACTCGAGATACCGAGCCTTTCCAGTGCCACCGGTATGGGAACCGCTTTCGCGCCCGGCTCCTCGCCAGAAGGTCCAGATCGAGATACGGGTTCAGCCGCTCCGCGCACTATGGTCGGCTGGGGTTGCAACGCCCCTGCGGGTGAACCCCTGGCCTCGATCGGCACTGCGAGCTCGGCCGACCCATGCACCATGGACGTTTGGGGCTGCGACGCCTCCACAGGCGAACCCCCAACCTCAACCGTCTCGGCCCGCACATCGCCGCCCGAGACATCGCCTACCTCGACCGGCCCCCCGGTCTCGGCCACGGCTGTTTCTGCTTCGGCCCCCTCTGTTCCCACCGAGGGGAGAGCCAACCCATCGTCACCGCCCGCCGAGGTGCCCCTAGTCTCCTCGGCCCTCTCTCGCTCGGCAGATGGGGGAGTCAGCCCAGTTGGGTCGGCCCTATCTTGCCCCCGAGAGGGTAGCGCCGCCGAGCTAGAGTCGGCCCCGGTAGTGAGGAGGAGACCAGCCTTCTTGGCCCACTTTTTGGCCTTCACGGCCTCCCGTAACCTTCCCTCCATGGGATCCTTGCACTTCGCGCCGCCCGGCCGTGAAGTCCCCTCAGGAGCCACCCCCTTGCCCTTGTCCCGGGCTTGGGAGCGACCCACAGGGACGCCCGGCTCATCCGCCATCGAGTCGTCGCCAAGGTCAATGACCTCAGCGGCCTCCTCTAGAGGCTCCTGCCTGGTGTCTGCAACAAAGAAGAAGGCGCAATCAAGAAGAGAAGGATGACCTCCACATCCTAAGGAGAATCTCAGTTGTGGTACCTAACGATTTCAGCTGTGTGAGAAGACACCGCTCGATGTTCTCCGGCGTCACCAGCTCCACGGTAGACTAACGATTCTCCAACAAGCGAGTGGCATACTCCTCCACATCTGAAGAGAACTCCTCCTACCGGGGAGGGATATTCGGGTGGAAATTGGGCATCACTTGGCATCTCCAGGTTTCCTCCACCGAATGTATCTTCACCAAGAAAAATTGGGTCTTCCACCCTTTATGCGAGGAATCCTTCGTCGCCAGCGAAATGCAGCTCCTGTTCCTCCTCGCCTGGATGAAGTAAAAACCTTTCCCCGCCAACGGATGCACCTTCAACTCAAAGAAATAATGGAAAAGGTCCAGAGAAGGAGGAACCCCGCACTAACGGCAGAGAATTCGAAAGGCAGAAAGGAGGAGGTACGAGTTGGCAACCAACTGAATGGGCGCCAACTGGAAAAAATTGAGGAGTGTGAGGATGAAGGGCTCGAAGGGGAGGCGAAACCCGCTCTTCCACGCCAGAAGAAAGGTGCAGATGTGGCCCGTGTGGTCATCCAGACTCGTCTTGTACGGGGCAACAGTAACAAAGTTGTACCTAAGGGGCAGACGGAACCTGTGCTCCAGCCTCTTCACCTTAGCTTCCCCCAGCTCGCTGCGATTCGGGACGGGCGCTCTCCCCACCGGTTCGTCGCCCCATCCTTCAGCACACAAGCGTTGGCCCGCCATGGATTCCGAGGAAGAGCTAGAAGAAGAATTCTCAAGGGATCTCAAAGATTCCGGGGGAGGAGGAAGCTGCCGGACGGCCTCCGCAGTTATCCTCGCCAACTCCTCAAACGCCGCCGCAAGTCTCTGCTCCTCCGCTGTGTCTTCACAGCACATCAAGGAGCCCTGAATGCAAAGGAGTGAAGGAAAGCCAAAACCCTAGAGAGTCTGGAATGACAACCAGCGTCCAACGCCTATAAACCCTCGCGGGAGGCGGCGCGTCGTTCCGACCTCTGAGAAAAAGGGGGCCCCTTCATTTCAAATCCGCCAGGATCATAATTATTACGGGCCCAGGTGACCACGGCACCTGGCTTCATAGCACCGCCAGATCTCCACCCACCTGAGCCATGCTGGTCCAAAACCCTCGAATACTACTCGTCCGAGCCTCCTTTGGCTCGGAGTAGGAGGGGTACAAGTGGAGAGGGAGATTTCTATAGCTCATTCAAAGAGCAGCCTGACTAGGCCCGACAGGACCCAACGAGGCCAAGCTCGCCTAAGTGACAGCCCACAGGGCCCACTCAGGGAAGAAAGCCCAATAAAAAATCGCTCGAGGACACAACCTTCCTAGGCGGCCTCTAGGCTCGGAGGGCCCGAGTGTCGGTCAGGTCGCAGGAAGGGTCCGACCCAATCCATATCTCCGTCCAGGAGAAGAAGGCGTATGCCGACCCATCCTCTTCCAAGCTAAGCCTATCGCCCGATAGGGCTGGCCTCTCTGAGCTCGGAATGGCCGACGATTGCTTATCCTTTACAGCCGTTAAGAGTCCACAGCAGACAGGAATTCAGGAAGACAAGGGACTTCTTCTTCCCCAAGGTGATAACGCTCCCATGATAAGGCAATAATAGCCCACGATGAGGATGTAACCCCTACCTGAAACCCCTCGGCTTACAAGACTCTAGGAAACGGCATACTATTTAAACCAGGGAGACCCTCCGATGAAGGTAAGGGCAATCATACGCTCAAAGCTCCTGAGCAAGAACCACTTCACCCTCTGGTGGAGAGGGATCTCGCGCACACGCTCTCTTCTCCCTTATTTGCTCCCGCCATAGCTCCACTGACTTAAGCATCGGAGGGTTTTCCCCAGGGACTCTCCCTGGGCCCCCTGATCCATTTCCCTATATTGCAGTTCACTACCCGGTGATCCTCCATCCGCTCAGGACCAGCACGAGATCACGCCTCTTCAGCTGGCATAGGGTTTTGTGTTCATTTACTGCTTTGCTTCTCACGTAAGAGCTTGTGTGCGTGGTGTTGGCGCTGTGAGGCGGTGTCTGTTTCGTCAGAGTGCTGGCGTAAGACCTGAGGGGTCAGATGGAGAATCACCTTTCTTGGAGGTGGTGGTCCCAATTGTGCTGTGCTGGGCAGAGTTTGCTGGAAAGCGCGAGTCTATGGTGCAGTGTTTGAGATATGTGTGGCATGATTAGGCAGCTGATGGGGATTATTGATTGTGTAATGGCCATGAATGTTCTATGATGGAGATTAATCTCATTTTGGCCATCCCAGCTTGAGGTTTCTCCAGCCCCTGAGACGTCAAGATTGTGGTTTGAGGTGGCAGAATGGATGCCCTGATCGAGAGAGTGCTCGGGCCAGCCAAGGATCTTCCTGGTGAGCTGTCGCTGGTTGAGCCTGACTTTCTCATTGTGCTTTGTGGCGTCAGAGATGATGTGTCATTCTCGATTATTCATGTGGATTTCGAGGCAAGAACGGGTAGAGATGTCCCAGTAAGTCCTTAGTCTGGCGTGTTTGTGTATGAGCGGGTTGTGTTAGTCCTGAACTTGATTTGATATTGTTTGGCGGTGGCTTAGTTTTGGACCCAGATTGTGGAATTGGGGGCCATTATGCACCATGTTAGATGTGCCGTGCGAGGCGGCAGGTGAGATGTGAAGGTTCAGCGGTAGTTTGGGACTTGAGGATAAGCTGAGGCAGGTGATGATTATGGCTCGTACTGTAGCTTTTGGCACGATGGTCTGTGTGGCAGCCTTCGAGCTTGGTGTCCTTAATTATTATTCTTTGCTTCTCGGTAAGTGTTTTAGCATGTTGCTGGCTCTGGGATCAGAGACAGAGATAGGTAAGGAGCGTGTGGCAGCGGTTAGTTCAACGGCTGTGGTGGATTGTGATCGATAATCGGCGTGATCAGTACTTGAGGCCTGTTGAGTTACAGTTTAGTGAATTGCGATGGCGCCGAGAGATGTGCTGGAATGCAGATGTCGAGTTATATGTGATAATTGTGTGCGTTGTGTCTAGTGCGCAGCGGAAGCGTGGTGGGCTCACAACCCACAAGTCAAAGATCATACCCTTGCGTGTGAGATTATCTCTGGCTGTGTGAGCCATGATGATTGATTGTCATACCCTTGCGTGAGGCATTGTGGTTTGTGGCATCGGCATGTTAGAGAATTGGGGAAATTTTATGGTAAGTGTGTCGGATGAGTACCCTATGCTTTCGTTGGAAGTTGTGCTCTCGGGATAGAATTGTGGTCGTAGAGATTCATTTTTGAGAGACGATTGTGGGTCCTTGTTGGTAAGTTGTGAGCGGCTGGTATGACTAGCCGGGTGGTCAGCGATGATGATGCTTAGAAGTGACCCAGTTGAGTCTGAGGATTTGGAATGTTATGATGAGATATGACACTTCTCTATCCTGGAGATATGTGATGTGTTCGGCTGAGGTTATGCTCATGGTTCTGTGGCATTGGATGAGAGCCTTAGTCTTGTGGCCAGCATGGGAGGAGTTCCCTCTGAGTCTGAGTCTAGAGCTGTTGTGGAGTGAGGAATATGAGACCTTGTCGGTTGGCTTTGCTGTACTCCCCTGAGAGGGTAGAGTTGGTGTGAAACTCAAATCCGATGTAGTGTCTATGTGAGAACCGACTTGGAACGTGGCCGTCAGTTGAGATGACTGTGTTCCTTGTAAGGGCATAAGGTTGCGTCTCCATGATATGTGATACAGTAGCGATGATGCCATGATTGGAATTCTTTTGTAGTCGAGGTGGTGCCAGACTTGTGTTCCTTTGTGTGCCATGCTCGCTCTGAGAATCAGCATGTATTAAGATTTAGAGCATGCCATTTTTTTCTGTGGCTAAGGTCTGGCAGTGTCCCTCAGGAATCGTGTTTTTGCAAGGTTTGAGGTTTGGCTGGAGCTCTGAGAGCATTGCCAGCAGTATGTGTTGTTCTTCCCTATTGCATGATGGTTGCCTCAAAATTCAAGGATGAAATTTCTTGAAGGAGGGGAGGACTATAACACCCATGATTTCTTGGATCAGAATCTGAGAGTTTCAAAGCACTTTTGTTAGTCCCGAAGGAGTTTGATGATTTAATTAGATTTTTAGGCTATTTAATCTTTGGATCCCCATACAGGGTGAACCGTTGTGATTTTAGACTCTGGGACGTTACAGGTGCGTTGCGCATTTTTTGAGGATCATGGCGGTATTTTTTTCTCATTTTTCCTATTTTTTAGATTTTTGAGCCCTAAATTGATTTCATAAAGATTTTCTATTTATTTTTGTATTTAATAATCCGCACCCCCCTCTCTCTTCTCTCATCTCATGCACTCCCTGTTCTTCTTCCTTCTCTCTTTCTCTTCCTCTCTTTTCCGAGCGGCTGACGGAGGAGGTGCGGGATGAGGTGGAGGTGACGTGGAGATGACGAGTGGTGTGGATGGCATGAGGATCGAGACGTGGTGCAGTGTGGAGCTCATTCGCAAATTTCAGAACCTGGAAGCATTTTGAATGACATTTTCGGGTGGAAACGGCGTCATTAGTGCGGGAAATCGTCGGTAGACGTAAGGTGATGGATTACCTACCCTTTGTTCTGTGTTTCCCCTTAATTTCGTATTGTTTGACGTGAGTTTGAGTGGGTTTTGCATTTTTGTAGTGAATATCATGCTTTTGGGATGAGTGGCGAATCTGCTGTTTTAGGCGGTGTTTCTTTGCTTAAAGGGTAGATCTCGAACCCATAGCAAGTCGGGACATGATTCCTATTCATTTGAGTTGTGTTTTTATGCAATTTGAGCCCGAAATGAGACCAGATGTGCATGTGAGTCGGTTTGGGTCGATTTAAAGAAATCATCCATTTCTATGTCATTTTGTGGTCTTTTTGGTCCCTTTCGGCTTGTGAAAGGTGTAGAATGTGATTATAGATGTTTCCCGCTTCGTATGGAATGATTGGGGCGTGGAAAAGGGGTTTTCGAGCAATTTTTCGTTGATTCGCATCGGAACGTGATCGCGGTTGGGTTGCAAACCGTGTTCAGCCTCTGGAGCTTGAACACGGTCCATGGAGGTACCGCGACTCATCGACGAAAATCAATAGTAAGGCGGTTCTAGACGTGATCGGATGACCAACCGTGACTAGATGACCGCGGTTCTTCAGTATACTGCGCTTAAATAGGAGTCGACCCCACCCGTGAATAGTGCGTTGACCCAGCGGTGACCGTGCAAGTGGTGGTCGGGAGGTCGACTGTAACCTTGTGAAGGCGGTCGGCTGGTCGGCCGCGTTCAGGGGTGTGCCGAGGGGTGCGTCGACGCAGCTGCGATTGTGCTTGTCACGGTATGTTTGTCGACCCCGACCTTGTGGAGGCGGCTGGGTGGTCGACCGTGACTTATTGAGGCGGTTAGGTGGTCAACCGTGATTTGTTAATGTGGTCCCTTTGTAACCGCGACCAAGGGATTCGACCCAACTATGTTTGGTTTGTTGTTTTATTCTCTAGTCAACCTAGTTATGACCCAGTGGTTGACTTTTGACCTCGTGAGTGTCTCAGATGCCCCGTGGGTATGAAGATTATGTTTGTGGATGCTCGGAGGTGTCGTGTTATCTTGATTTGCATGCCCATGTGGTTTGAGGGCTTGGGTGACCCCTTGTGCTCTGTGCTTTCTCGTTATGTTGAATCGAGTCACCGTGTGTCAGAGTGAGTGCGGAAGGTTTTTCCCGCATGATGTTAGCCTTATCGAGAAGTGGTTTCCCATGTGGGCCATGTGTGTAGCCTATGAGTTTGAGTCCGATGAGCAGCCAAGGGCCAAGGACTTCTAATCTTTCTTTTTAGAGGAATGGATCTGACAGTTGTGTGCCGCTTCCATGATTCTTTTTCACCGTGGTATTGACTCTAAGGCTAGAATGATTTGCTCGAGTGGAGCCATGTTGCGTGGCTATCTTGGTCTGAGTCTCATGACTCAAGGGCCATTGGATTTGTAGGTCTAGCCAGTTGTCTAAGAGTCGAGTGGCAATGTGTCACTTCATGTTCCGAGTTACTCGTGGCGGGCACGAGTGTAGACTGTCCAGTACTCTGTTGTTTTCTTTGAGAGTCTATGTCGAGTGACCCCCCACTTGCTGTAGCCTGTTACGACACGCGGGTGTTGACCTACCAGGGAGTGGTAGCATCGCTTCCTAGAGAGATGGCTTCTAAGCTGGTTACCGTAGGGCCCCTTGCCTTTGCAGCCTGAGTCTAGCTGGGGGAAAAATCGGTTAGGGGACCCGACCTAGAGCAGTTGGTCTATGTGTGCACTCTTGGTTGGGGGCAGTGGACTAGTGTTGACTAGCGCTACCCCGACTAGTCCTTGTGTTGGTGTTACTTGTGCAGTGTCTCAGTTTCTGCCAGGGGCATGTAGGGAGACACCTGAGGCGCGACGTAAGTCGTCAGTGGATGCATCCGGTCTTGCTTCTTGTGGGCCCAGTTCTCGTATCACATGACATGTGAGACTCTTGACTCATGATTCGATGCTTAGTTCTCCCGTCATAGGACTTGTGACTCTCTTGTTGTGCTTCTCTTGACGTGCGACCTTCTTGACATGTGGTTCTGATGGGGGCATCCCTTGCCCCTCCACTTTTTTGAGGCTCGAATCGTCGTCGACTTATGCCATTATGTTCATCATGTGTTTGTGAGTCTAGTCATGTAATTTTTATATTTTATTTGAGTCTTAAACCATGTAATTTTCTTATTATTTGAGTCATGTACCTAGGTTAGTAGGTTATCTACCAAAGTCATGTGTCATTATGTTGGTTTGTTAAGCTATTGGGCCCAACTAGTGGGCTAGGCCCAGGGACACCCCTCCCTTGGACTGCTTTGGTCATTAGCTAGCTTGTCAGGGTCATTATGGTCATATGAAAGTATGGAGCCTATAAATAGGCCTCCCCTCCCTCTCATTGTAACAACTTTTGAAGAATCATTTGAATAGAAAAAATTCTCTAGTCTTACTCCTCTCTACCAAATCTCTCTTCCCTCTCTCACCCATTATCTCTCTCTCTCTCTCTTTATCTCTCTCTCTCTCCCTCCACCCAATTTTCGGAATTTTCTCTCTCCTCCCCATTCACCCCTCATTAAGACCTCTCCCCTTCCCCATACACCCATTTAACTCCCCCCCAACCCAAGGTGGCATCCTCCAATCCACACCCCACCTCCCAACCCCCAACTACCCAACACCACTTCCTAAGCACCCCTTCCTCTCCCCAAGGTTGAAGGGGCTCTTCCCTAAGCCCAAATTTGAATTTCCCTCTCCCTAGGGCAGTGCCCTTCCATCTCCCCACCTCCCAAACCACCCAAAGTCGCAGCCCCCCTTCCCCATACCAGCCAAGTTCACCCTCCACCTCTTACTCTCTTGGCCATCCCCTTCCCCACCCCCTCATCTTCTTCTCATTCAGCCTCTGTTTCAGACAGCAGAGTTGCAGCAACTTGCAGAGGCAGCCACGACTGTCTCTCAAAGATTCAGGTGGCAAGGCCTACATTTCTGGAATCATCATCGAGATAGATTTCGAACGGTGGTGGTCTCGCCGGCTTCCGAGGTCGGAGCTATCCGCAGGAGCTGATCTCCCACGACTGCGCAGAAGACCCCAGGCAGAGAACCAGAGCAAGATTGGAAGCCCGACCACAATGAACCTTTTGGGATTCAGATCAAGTGTTCTTCAGCAAAGTTCTTCCCTCTCAAGTCCTCTTTCATCCTAAAGAAGCAAAGCTGCATTTGGACATCGGCATCTTAAGTTACAAATTTTCTACTCCAAGTGTGTCAGGTCAGTTTATAGGAGCCAGAACCGACACCCCTCTACTCATCTGATCGTCCCGGTCTTCTCCGACATCTGCCGATGTCGCCGTCCGTGCCGACAGAAAGAAGACTCGGCTACGGTTCCAACGGCTCAGGTTTCGCCTCAATCAGAGCTTGTTAGAGATCGAGCCACCCTCTGCAACCAGCCACATTGATCTGCACCAGACAGAGGCAGAATCAATCAGTCCGGTCCCAGACTCTGCCACAGCCAGCTCGTGAAGGCTCTGAGCGCCATTTTTGGAGGGAAGAAACTACTTAAAGCTAGCTGCCACCTCCAAGAAGAAGGGACTCAATCGGCCACCGGAACCCTCTGCTCCAATTTTCTTTGTTGGAGATGGCAGACTGCCCCCTGTCATCCCAGGTTAGACCAGTCCTAACTCCTCCGGTTACCCCTCTCTCCACCGACATCGGATCGCATCCCCGTCAACTCTGGCTCGAAGCTACCCCGACCACGATCGCATCACTGCTAGTTTCATTCCAATTGGAGTCCGGGAGAGCCCACAGTGACTTCTGCAACCTGCTGCATCAGTTCGGTACCCGCCAGAGACCAGACGCTGCTGTCCTGTTCCAGTCGCCGGCGCGGTCAGCCCCGAGTATCAAAGCTTCCCCAAAAATTCAAGCTTCATCCTCTGTCAGTTGAGAAACTTTTGGCGCTGGTCTCGTCAAGATCCGAGTTCCGTGGAACCCGTGGCAGCACAGTCTCCGACTGTCTATCCAGTGAACCTGAAGCAGGGCAGAACCGGTGGAGCTCGGGAGGTCAAGTTTCATTGCGTAATCCCCAACCCGCTTGGCCGGCTGAAGACCCCTCCCTGCGTGGAGCTAGTTTTGGATGTAATTAACTTAATCCCCACCCCAAGATCATCCCTCCTGTGAGAGGCGTAGTGTTGTACTCTTTACACTTTCAGGTTGAAGCGACACCGACGCGGCGTGCGGGTACATACCCTCGCCTCCCCGCTCGCCCCCGTCTCCGGCCGGAGTCGGCATCTTCACGCCGGCTAGGTGAGCTCCTGAACATCCCTCATTGCTGTACTGGACTTGCTTAGCTTAGTATTGCTATAGTTACTCCGTCGGCGGTAAGAGAGTGTCTGATTTTACATTGCCACCAAATTGAGTGACCACCGCGGGCGAGTTGAGAGTGAATCCACTTAACCCACACCCTTGGTGTGTTGGCCGCCCATGATTTGGGCATCCTAGGCCCATTTTGGGTTCTCCCCAAGCTTGCCAACCCTTGGAGCCTCATGGTCCCACCTCGGACCCTCTCCAACATCGCCTAGTTGCCTTCGGGCCCTAGTGTGTGCCATACGGGTGAGCTCACTAGTGTGAGTCCGCTGCTCAAACTTGAATGCTTGCAAAATAGGTCCAAGGTCGGTTTTACATCAAGTGGTATCAGAGCAGTCATAGGCTTGTTCTTACAAGTCTAGTCTTGGGTCACACTATGTCTTTCATAGGTGCATCCGCACACCCTTGCATAGCCCACCTAACTTTGCATGACCACTCGTAGTGGAGTCCATTATCAAGTCAATCCATCCTCTTCTAAATACCACCATGAATCCAAAACCCCAAGGGATACCTACCACTAACACCCATGACTTCCCTGGCCACGTCAGTTACCTCATGAAAACCTTGACCCATGCCAATGGCAAGCTTGATAACCTATCTAGACGACTTGATCAACTAGAAGAAAATTGGCCTGCCCCATGGATGAATGATAGTAGGGCTCCTCCCTCACCTCTCACCTTTGATGGGACTCATCATAATGAGTATTTAGAATGGGAGGCTTCCATGGATCATTACTTCACTTGGTATCCCATGTCCGAGGATGAGAAAGTCCGATTTGCCAAATTACAACTTACCAAACGGGCCCACACTCATTGGTTGAAAATTGAAGGCTTAAGGATAATTAGAAGGGAAGCTCCCCTCACAACATGGGGAGACATGAAGGAACAACTTAGGGCTAGATATATTTTCCCCTCCCATTCCGAACACCAAAGCCCAAAGAGCATTTCAACTCCTTCATTTCCCCTTGGCCAACCCAAGACCACAATCACCCAATCCCCACCACTTCCCACCTCTCCCACCACTACATCTACACCCTACCTCCAAGTCCCCACCACAACCATAGCTCCACCAGCCCATGTGCGCTCCGTGTCCACCCCTCCACCGAAGCCCATGATGGCCACCACCCCCCAATCCAAAATCCATCACCAAACCCTTACCCCACAAATCCCCTTGGCCCCCACCACTACGCCTCTATCACCCCCTAAAAGGGACACACCTCCCAAAACCAATCAAATCAAGCCTCCACACCCACCCCACCTTCCTCTTCCAACCCCAATCTTACCCCAACCTAGGCCACTACTACTTCCACTTCCAACCCCAACCCAAATCCGACCTCATTCACCACCCCGGATGCACCATGCGCCAATCATCATCACCCCACCCACAAAGGGAACCATCACCATAAACAACATATGCCTAGGAGACAAGGAAGAGCTCCTCTCCATAATGCCCACCTTCTTAGATCCCTTCGACCCATTCACATGGAAGTTCAAAGGTCATCCCACATATATGCACATGGAAGTCACCTTTGGGATAAACATGCATGTGCCTAGGCTTACCACACCACTTGGCATGATTCATAAATCGGATACATTCATTCACATTACCCACATGTCAAGTAGGAAGCATAAGTGGACCGTATTTGGATGTATTGGCCCACCTTCATTCATCATGAGTATTAAACATGAGAAGAGCATACATGGATGTCCGAGTCCCCCTACATTTGTCACACCCATGCATAAAAGGTTCATCTATGGATGTCCCGGCCCTCCTAAGTCTATCACAGTCTTCATGGCATCAAAATGTGATCGGTCTACATTTGGCTGCCCAGGTCCACCTTTGCACACCATACTTTTCACACCAACATCGCATCATAGTGCATGGCATACGCATTCTCGCAAGCATATAGGAAAGAGCAATGAGGCTTACAAAAGGCGGGCAGATGCTCATCGGTGCCACTGCGAGTTCCAAGTGGGAGACTCGGTGATGGTGAGGACGGAGCGGCTCCTTTCGGGGCCTGCCTCCAAGTTGAGGGCACGGGGTTCGGGACCCTTTCGAGTTCTGAGACGACTTGGCAGTAATACTTATGAGCTAGACCTACTTGAGGGTTTTGGGGTACACCCTACTTTCAATATGGCGAACCTGGTACCCTACAAGGGCCCCGTGGTGGAACCCAGTGAGGAGCTCGAGCCTTTACCCCCCCTTGAGAGAGACACTCCCGGTGGGACTCCACTTCATAGCTTGAGAGACCGACAAGTGCTGGTAGAGGCAATACTGAATGAGCAGAGTATCATTACTAGGCACAGGGTGTATTAGCGCTACCTGGTTAGGTGGAAGAACTGTCGCCCGATTGAGGATACTTGGGCGAGTCGGGAGGACCTGTTACGACATGACCTCGACATTCTGGAGCTAGTACTATCGCCAGGCGGACCCATACTCGACGGGGTCAAGTTCTCCCCACCCCGGGGGTATGATGGGGGCATCCCTTGCCCCTCCACTTTTTTGAGGCTCGAATCGTCGTCGACTTATGCCATTATGTTCATCATGTGTTTGTGAGTCTAGTCATGTAATTTTTATATTTTATTTGAGTCTTAAACCATGTAATTTTCCTATTATTTGAGTCATGTACCTAGGTTAGTAGGTTATCTACCAAAGTCATGTGTCATTATGTTGGTTTGTTAAGCTATTGGGCCCAACTAGTGGGCTAGGCCCAGGGACACCCCTCCCTTGGACTGCTTTGGTCATTAGCTAGCTTGTCAGGGTCATTATGGTCATATGAAAGTATGGAGCCTATAAATAGGCCTCCCCTCCCTCTCATTGTAACAACTTTTGAAGAATCATTTGAATAGAAAAAATTCTCTAGTCTTACTCCTCTCTACCAAATCTCTCTTCCCTCTCTCACCCATTATCTCTCTCTCTCTCTTTATCTCTCTCTCTCTCTCCCTCCACCCAATTTTCGGAATTTTCTCTCTCCTCCCCATTCACCCCTCATTAAGACCTCTCCCCTTCCCCATACACCCATTTAACTCCCCCCCAACCCAAGGTGGCATCCTCCAATCCACACCCCACCTCCCAACCCCCAACTACCCAACACCACTTCCTAAGCACCCCTTCCTCTCCCCAAGGTTGAAGGGGCTCTTCCCTAAGCCCAAATTTGAATTTCCCTCTCCCTAGGGTAGTGCCCTTCCATCTCCCCACCTCCCAAACCACCCAAAGTCGCAGCCCCCCTTCCCCATACCAGCCAAGTTCACCCTCCACCTCTTACTCTCTTGGCCATCCCCTTCCCCACCCCCTCATCTTCTTCTCATTCAGCCTCTGTTTCAGACAGCAGAGTTGCAGCAACTTGCAGAGGCAGACACGACCGTCTCTCAAAGATACAGGTGGCAAGACCTACGTTTCTGGAATCATCATCGAGATCGCTTTCCAACGGTGGTGGTCTCGCCGGCTTCCGAGGTCGGAGCTATCCGCAGGAGCTGATCTCCCACGACTGCGCAGAAGACCCAAGGCAGAGAACCAGAGCGAGATTGGAAGCCCGACCATGATGAACCTTTTGGGATTCAGATCAAGTGTTCTTCAGCAAAGTTCTTCCCTCTCAAGTCCTCTTTCATCCTAAAGAAGCAGAGCTGCATTTGGACATCGGCATCTCAAGTTACAAATTTTCTACTCCAAGTGTATCAGGTCAGTTTATAGGAGCCAGAACCAACACCCCTCTACTCATCTGATCGTCCCGGTCTTCTCCAACATCTTCCGACATCGCCGTTAGTGCCGACAGAAAGAAGACTCGGCTAAGGTTCCAACAGCTCAGGTCTCGCCTCAATCAGAGCTTGTTAGAGATCGTGGCACCCTCTGCAACTAGCAACATTGATCTGCACCAGACAGAGGCAGAATCAATCAGTCCGGTCCCAGACTCTGCCACGGCCAGCTCGTGAAGGCTCTGAGCGCCATTTTTGGAGGGAAGAAACTACTTCAAGATAGATGCCACCTCCAAGAAGAAGGGACTCAATCGACCACCGGAACCCTCTGCTCCAATTTTCTTCGTCGGAGACGGCAGACTGCCCCCTGTGGTCCCAGGTTAGACCAGTCCTCACTCCTCCGGTTACCCCTCTCTCCACTGACATCGGATCGCATCCCCATCAACTCTGGCTCGAAGCTACCCCGACCACGATCGCATCACCGCCAGTTTCATTCCAATCGGAGTCCGGGAGAGCCCACAGTGACTTCTACAACTTGCTGCATCAGTTCGGTACCTGCCAGAGACCAGACGCTGCTGTCCTGTTCCAGTTGCCGGCGCGGTCAGCCCCGAGTATCAAAGCTTCCCCAAAAATTCAAGCTTCATCCTCTGTCAGTTGGGAAACTTTTGGCGCTGGTCTCGTCAAGATCCGAGTTCCGTGGAACCCGTGGAAGCACCGTCTCCGACTGTCTATCCAGTGAACCTGAAGCAGGGCAGAACCGGTGGAGCTCGGGAGGTCAAGTTTCATTGCGTAATCCCCAACCCGCTTGGCCGGCTGAAGGCCCCTCCCTGCGTGGAGGTAGTTTTGGATGTAATTAACTTAATCCCCACCCCAAGATCATCCCTCCTGCGAGAGGCGTAGTGTTGTACTCTTTACACTTTCAGGTTGAAGCGACACCGACGCGGCGTGCGGGTACATACCCTCGCCTCCCCGCTCCCCCCCGTCTCCGGCCGGAGTCGGCATCTTCATGCCGGCTAGGTGAGCTCCTGAACATCCCTCATTGCTGTATTGGACTTGCTTAGCTTAGTATTGCTATAGTTACTCCGTCGGCGGTAAGAGAGTGTCCGATTTTACATTGCCACCAAATTGAGTGACCACCGCGGGCGAGTTGAGAGTGAATCCACACCCTTGGTGTGTTGGCCGCCCATGATTTGGGCATCCTAGGCCCATTTTGGGTTCTCCCCAAGCTTGCCAACCCTTGGAGCCTCATGGTCCCACCTCGGACCCTCTCCAACATCGCCTAGTTGCCTTCGGGCCCTAGTGTGTGCCATACGGGTGAGCTCACTAGTGTGAGTCCGCTGCTCAAATTTGAATGCTTGCAAAATAGGTCCAAGGTCAGTTTTACATCAGGTTCTCTTGACCTGTGATTCGAGGTTGAGTTTCCGTCGATGTTGACGTGGTTCTTGAGTGGTTTAGGTGTCTTATCGACACTGTGGTCTAGGGTTTCTGGTAGAGTTACCAAGGCTTCACCCTTAGTCAGTGTAGAGTACACGATGACGAGATCGTGTGTGTTAGTACTCTTAGACCGTATGGTCTTGAGTTGGGCTTTGTTAGTGAGGACGGGCCTTGGTGACAGAGGTGTCGTGGTGTTTCCTAGCAGTGTGGCCAGAGTGTCTCTTGTTGGTTCGGCGATTCATGACTGTGGGATCGGGCATTCTTTTTTTGCCGTTAGGAGTAGCTTGTAGCGAGCCTTGGTTTCTTCGACTATTGTCGTTACAGTTGCTGCTTTTGTTGTTGTTACTCCTGTTACTGTTGTTGTTGTTGTTGTAGCACTGTTGTTTACCGTTGTTGTTTCATAGTGGGGATCCGCTGGACCCCTACTGAGCCAATGTGATGAGGCTCACCCCTTGCTTTTCAGGTGTAGCGGTTCCTCCTCGTGGTTTAGAGGTGTAGTGCTTTGGTTCTTAGTGCTAGAGTCGGGTGTTCACCCGGCGTTAGAGTATGTTTCTTTTCCTGTATACTGTACTTGTTGGACTAGACTCTGTAGTTGGACTCTAAAATTAATTTGTTAATTGAAAATGTAATTTTATTTTCTGTCATTTCAACTATTAATTATATTTTTGTTCCTGTATTATTTTAAATTTTAATGTACCTCCACACACCTTTCTAACCCTTTCGAGCTTTCCCGCTCGTAGGTGGCCTCTAAGGATCCAAGTGGTATCGGGTTCGCCCGATATCCAGGTTCTGGGTCGTTACACTAGTGCAATTAATCTCTCTAAAACTCCAATCCAACATTCAAGATCAAAACATATTGAAATAAGACATCATTTTTTAAGAGATGAAGTTTCCAAGAAAAATATTGAACTGCATCATGTTGATACATTGCATCAGATTGCTGACATATTCACAAAGCCATTGAATCATGATAAATTTTCTACTTTGAGAAGGGAACTTGGGCTCTACATAATCTCGTGAGTCTATGTCATTAAACTCTAGTGCATGTTTCTTGTGTGTGTGGCTCAAATTTTCTAGTGTACTGAGTTAGGGGGAGCCTATCTGCCAGCATGTCTGCCTGTAAATGTCTAGTCTTGTCATGTTGTCAAGCCATTCTACTCTCTACTGCTTGTGCTCCAGCTATCAATTTGGTATATAAAATGGTGATATGTGGAAGGTTCGATTAGGTCCAACTGAAAACTTTCACTATGCGTGAGGGATCTTCGGATCAAGTTCTCCGCTCAGTACCAAAAGATAGTCAATCAGGCAGTCAGGAGGAGATAATGTCTTCATTATTTTTTTTCTGACCTTCCTCAGGCTCATTACTCATTTTAGATAGGGGGAGTCAAGTTTATGCATTTATTGCCTTAAGATGATGAGTCTTAAATTAGTCAATAAACCCATCTTTTATGCCAACAGAAACTAATTTATGTGTGTTTCTCCTTGTCTATCATTCCTCTTGGCATAATCTTCTCAGTCTCATGTTTATAACTCACTTTAGATAGAGGGAGTGAGTATAATTCTACTAATCATTTGACATTCTGACTCCTTATTCTCATCCATCAAAATTCTGATTCCTTGAATAGTGAACTTGGATTCAGGGAGAGATCTTTATCTGTTCATAAGTTACTTGTTTTAGAGTAAACTGATATAATATTCTTCTTTCTTAAAGCTTTGTGAATGCCTAAGGTAATTTGAAGGTTTAGGGATAATAATTCTTAGAGTGCATTGCTATAGGCTTGGAGATAACTATATATAGCTTTAATAAAACTAAATCAGTCCTTGAAAATTTGTCTTAAAAAACCTTCTCTGGACCTAAAAACTTAAAGTACAGTGGCAACTTTGGGGATATACTTTAATCTAAGTATTGTTATTAAACATTGGAATCAATCTGAAAATCCCTAAGGCCAGTTTATAACAGAGCAATGACAATGGTCCACGGAGAAACCATGTCCTCTTACCTCTGAAGTAAAGTGGACTGTGTCATGAAGTGTCAAAGTCAACTCTACTGAAAATTTTTGAAAAATACAAAAGGCAGAGCAATGGCATGAAAATAATAGAAAATATTGGTCACTTTTCAATGAAATGAGATGAATAATGTCATGAAGTGACATGCTACCTCTGCTCAAAATGAAGCAAGATAGTCAGCCACACTGAGTAACTAGGGATACTGGCATCTAAACAACGTGTATCCTCATGCTAAAAGGGGTGTGCTAGACTTAAATGCCCTTACTAAATTGAAAGGATAAAATAAAATCAGAAAAATGTAGCAAGAAGGACCTGCAAGGAAAAATTTAGAAATCGTATATAATGTTTAATCTCCACACTAGTTGAAGTATTTCCTAAAGCAACCACTAAAAATAGAAGTAAGGGAGAGAGGTAATCTAGGGCACTCATTTGAAAAGACTGGCTTAGGTTTATTAAATCTGTGTTAAGTAATTCTTGAGTCTTTTATGATAAACTCTAGGGTTATTAGTCTTAAACCAGTTCAAAAATTCTGAAGGAGTGTTTCATAAGCAGCTTTATGACCGAAGAATCTCACACTCAGTTTTATGATTTTATGGGCATGGAACAGATAAGATTTAACCTTATGAGTCTTCGCTCAGCTCTTGAATTCTGGCAGAATTTTATTCACAGATGACATACTTGTTTCTTGTTTCTCCCTATGTTCCAAGTTTACATCAAAGTTTTACTTTCATATCTACTTTCCTCCTCTTTTGATGATGTCAAAGGGGGAGAAGTATGCTGAGTATATGCTGAGTTGTGTCTGCAGTCAGAAGTGTGGTGTCTGCATTATGTCTGTTGAGTGCTGAAATGTGGCTATTTTCAATTTTCTCACCTTGAATTAAAAAAAATGCATAATGACTCAATTGATGTAGCACCCCTGGAATTTTTTTGGAATTATTAGAAATTTAAAGAGGATTTATTTAGGCATTAAATAATCTTAAAAGACTTAAATGAGCTAAATAAGTTAAAGCCTTTTGGTTAAAGGCCCAATTAATAACTAAATGGTTAAGCCCACTTCAAAAAGGCCTTAAAGCTTTAATTTGAGACTTTTGGCCCAAGCCCAATCCCTAGAGATGTGTTAGGGGGAGGGTTCCCTAATTAAGATAAGGGGATAAAGGAGAATTAGAAATGGAATTTGAACAGAACTCAATTTTTGGAGAAACGGACTAGGTCACGGTCTATCATGCGACCGTGTTCTGATGATAGCGGTCCAGACCAAACCGCTACCAGCTTCCGAAACCAGAAAGTAGATAAACATGGAAAACTCAGATTCCTATCCACCAATCAGCCATGATTCGATGTGATCTATAGAGGAAACCTACCCAAGACTCTTAGGGGATCGACTTGACACCCAATAGGATGCTAAATTCGAAGGTAAACTATAGCCCTAGGTCATTCCCTATAAATAGGTCCCAGATCCGTCCGGTGCGAACCCTAATTTTGGATCACGAGGATCGAAGGTATAATATCATATTTTTGAGTTATGACTTTAGAACTTTTTATTCCCCTTAGTGTCTTCCAACGTCCCACCAATTTTTGTGTTAGGCGGACAAGCAGTCAAGGAGTTAGAAAGTGCGGATGTTGCTGTTTCTACAAAGGACGCGCAGGAACGAGAGCTTCCTTCCGGTGAGACATTCGAAGTCTAGGATCAATCTAAGAGGTAGGTTGTCTCATAATTGGCTTAGACATCATGTTAAGAGTAAAAGCCCTCCGTTCCCTCTCATTTTCATCTCATTTTCATGCACCATGCTCGTAGTATTTCATGTTTGACCTTGATCGCGCAATAGGATTTTATTTTCATGTTATCGATGCAATGCTAATGAAAAAGATAATAACTTTGGTAAAATTCATGCCTTATCATGCATTAGTCACATGCCGTCATGCTTCCTCTTTTAGTTTTAGATAGTTTGCATCGTTATCTACAATAGAAATAGGCCCTGCAAGGTTGGGATTTGTTTCTGTCTGATGAAGACAGATAGCGGTCCATCAGAAACTGTGACTTCCAGATAGCGGCTATGATAGAACCGTGATCTGTGTTCTATTCACCTAAAATAGTAACCAGATCAAGTGTCATGATTTTCTCTCTATGCATAATAGTATATATTCTATGTTTGTGATGTTTATGCTTATGTTATAGCATGTTTCAAAGGAGATTATGTTTTATGACTCCCATGATTTAAAAGTTAATTTCATCTTATGCTAATTTCACATTAAACCTTATAGTTTGGTACTAAAGGGATTTCTAACCTTTGATGGTACTTCTTATATATCGATTTCTATTTTGGACCTGTTCACTCTCATCTTCTATCATTCTCCGTTATTGGTACATAGCCTGTACTTTGGTACATTGCTATAAGTCACTTGCACATGATATGAAACCTTCTTGGACATTGAATGCCTCTCCATCGGATATTCCTTCTGTCGGACAGGGAGTTCATGTTTCAAAGACTCCGTAAGACGCTGCGAGCCTGGGATTCCCACTAGGACGCTGAGCTGATTGTACCCTAAAAACCCATGTCTAGAAAAGCACTTCACGATTTATGTGTTATATCCTGATCACGACCCTCGATCAACCGCTACCTATAGATAGCGGCTGGCCAATGACCCTGTTCATGCCAGTGTGTTCCTGTTCCAAGTCGACTCATTCTTGTTCAAGTCGACTCAACTTGCATTTCCAGCTCTGGTCGATAGACTTCTGATCGCGGACCCTACTCGACCGCTACCTCAAGATAACAGTCCTCTTGAAACCACGTTCTGTCAAAGTTGCCAACCTGAGGTCTGACCCAAGGGGTGATTCTGTTCTATTGGCAGTCCCAGATGATCTTATGATGGTCTGGAATCTAAAACATTGCTTATTAAGTCATTAATAAACTATGGAATTTATGAAATATGCCGTGATACTGTTGAAATTCTTCCATAGCACAACGTCCTTTTAATTCATTCTTGACCTCTTTTTCAAGGAATTGGTACGTTCATGCCTTGCTTACTATCATCTCAATTGAATTATTGACTTTGACATTCTTGGCCGAACTTATTGATATTTCTCGTGGAAGTAACTAGATTTATAACTTGAAGATGCAAGGGCGCGCACGGACGGTGTCCAAGGGCTCCAGTCTAGCCCCCTCGGCAGATGGCCAGAAATGTAGTATTAACCATGGGCTATAATGATTACTGACGTCGCATTGCACTGAGAGTACTTTTTCTATAAACTGGCGAAATCCACGGGGCCATTCATGAAATTACATGCTTGCTTGATAAAGTACATTCTCGTTACATGACATTCTCGCCTTCTCAAGGTTATGGAATGGTACATTCTCGTTACATGATAGTACATTCTTGATTGAAAGGCCAACTTATATTCTTGCTAGACCATGATCATATATTCTTGCCATATCATGTCCTTACATTCATATCTTGCTACTTGTTGTTACTATAGTTTTTATCACATGTTTTTTCTCACTCTCATTATCTTACTTGCTAGAGCTAAACCATGAACATACATGTAAACTATGCAGTTATGTTGACACAAAGATACCTACTAGGCAAGTGTGCTCATTCCCTACATTCTCCAATCTTTTCAGGAAGTGCTAGTGGATCCGAGTCGGATTATTCAAGTGGCGATTCTGAGAGTGATTGAAGATCGAGGGAAGCCCTAGAGTGTCTTGAGTCCATTATGTTAATTCAAGGACATGTCGACGTATTTTCTATTTTCTTGAGTCTAGTGAGTCATATTGTTAAAAGAGTCCTTGTTAGTTGTAAACTTTGATTATTTGATCAATAAAGTTGAAGGTTTTTGTCATAGGATATTGTGTACAATACTTATGCTGTTTTATGAATATGGCGGTCTGATTGTCTTACTAGCTAGAGACTTACTTTGCCGGCTGTTCATGTTCCCGATTTGTTTCTGATGTATATCTCGGGGTGTGACAACTAAGATGGTATTAGAGCCTAGGCTTATTAAGTCCTAGGAAAATGTTGAGTCTTAGGATTTAAGTCCAAGGTTCTAAGGATTCCCAACCTATGAACTAGGAAGGATTTATTTTTCCCAACCTATGTGCGATTGGGTAGAGCGGGAATAAGGTAGTTCTATACTAAGCATTAACTTCTACACATGAGAAATAATTTAACCACATGAATTCCAAGAAAATGACAAAATCTTTATTTTCTCGGGAACCTTATCTTCCCAATGGCTGGAAACTGAGCTAATTGGGAGGCGATGCAACAAACTATTGCTGGTCTTACTCAAGCCCTACAAACGATGGCACAGGCTGGCACACGAGCTGGCGTCGGAGACTTACATCATAATTTCAGGAGTATGAACCCTCCTCATTTCTCATGATCGACAAATCCTAATGAAGCAGAGAATTAGATTGACGAAATGGACTGGATCTTCCAAGTTATGCAATGCACGAACCGAGAGAAGGTCCTGCTAGCGACCTTTCAACTAAACAAAGATGCTCGTACATGGTGGAAAGCCACATCGGCTCATCTATCGAATGCACAACTCAACTAGGAAGAGTTCCTCGAGTTCTTTCGTGAGAATTATTTCTCGGAGCATGTCCGGAAAAGCAAGGCAGCCGAGTTTGGCGCGCTAAGGCAAGGAATGATGTCGGTAGCTGAGTATGAGCTACAATTTTCACGCCTAGCACCTTATGCTCCACATCTCGTCAGCACGGAGCTCCTCAAGGCCAATAGATTCATGGATGAATTGAGGTCAAGATTTGTCAAACAACTAGGCCCATAAAATATCCAAACTTATTCGGAGATGGTGCATAGGGCACATTTGTGCCAGAGAACCCTTCAAAAGGGGGAGAAATTCAAGGGAAAGAATGAAAAATTGAGCCGTAAACATGACGAGAGAGAAGAAAGGAGATGAATTTAGTATCACGGGAACTTACAAATCTCATGAGAACAAGAAGAGATCTCCCAATGGCAAGGGCAACGACAAGAAAAAAAGAGTCAAGGAAGAAGAAAAGTAAGTCATGGAGGCTTGCACATTTTGTGAGAAGTTCGGACACTCTGTCGAAGAATGCTGGAAGCATCTTGGCACTTACTTACGTTGTGCCAGCCGGGAGCGAAGAATGCCAGATTGCCCGCTCATGAAGGAGCAACCTTCAAAGAATGATGGAGGACGCATGCGGCAAGGTCGTCTAAATGCCGTCATGGATGATGAACCTACTAAGGAAGGTGACATGATTGAAAGTACTATCCTAACTTAGTCGCATCCGACTTTTGTCTTATTTGATACTAGAGCATCTCATTCTTTCATTTTCACTACTTTTGCAAAAACTTTACCTATTTTATCGGTTCCTTTACTTTCGGACTTAGCAATTACTACACCCCTAGGTTCTAGAGCTGAACTCAAAGATCACCACCCTAATAGTGAGGTAACTATAGAAGGTCATAATCTTCCTACAAATCTTGTATGCCTAGACATGAAAGGTTACATTGCAAACTTAGGAATAGATTGGTTGTCGGACCACTATGTCGACATAAATTGTCGCCATAGGAGGATTTCTTTCTACAAACCAGACCTTCCGAAGTTCTCTTTCCTAGGGATCAAGTATCGAAAGCATCATGTTCTTATTTCTTCTCTTCGTGCTTGAAACTCATCTCGCAAGGTTGTGAAGCTTTCCTTGCTTCTATAGTTATCACCGAATCTAAAGAAGTAATTATTGAGGAAATTCCCGTTGTAAAAGAATTTTCCATTATCTTTCCTTCTAAACTACCTGGTTTACCGCCTGCGAGGGAAGTAAACTTTTCTATTGAATTAATGTTGGGAGCAACACACGTTTCTAAAGCTCCTTATAGGATGTCCCCCACAGAATTTAAGGAGTTGAAGAAGCAGCTACAAGAATTGCCAGAGAAGGGTTTTATCAGGCCGAGCACATCCCCGCAAGGTGCGCCTGTTCTATTTGTTAGAAAGAAAGATGGATCCCTCAGGTTATGCATCGACTACTGACAGTTGAATCAATTAAACATAAAGAATAAGTACCCATTGCCGCATATTGATGAGTTGTTCGACCAAAACTCTTGAACAAAGTATTTCTTAAAGATAGACCTAAGGTCCAGTTATCATCAACTGAGGATCAAAGATGAAGATGTTGTGCCCATGTGGTTTTGATGATAGCAAACACTATAAGTCATCATGTGTTTGCATGCAAGATTGAATGATGATGCATCTGGTCATTGCACTGTGCATTAATGAGAATTGATTGATGTGCATTGATTTGTGTGCATTAATGTTGTCATGATATTCATTTGCATGATATATGCATTTTCTCTTAGGTTGTTAAGTCATATGCACATAAGGTCCATGCTAGTTGTTCATTGTGCATACTAAGGTCGTGCATACACAAGGTCATTTCATCAAACAGATTACTGTTCGTGCATACACAAGGTCTATGCACATTATTGGTCTATGCACCACTGAGGTCGGTGCTAGCAGCATTTCATGTAAGTAACATCGGTGCATACGCACACTTAGTTCATATGTGTTGAGTGTGCTTACAGGATTCATATGTTTTAATACTGCAGTTAGTTTTATGTGTGTTGATGCTATATTAAGTGGTTTATGAGGTCCACGCTTATCTCTGTCCATTGCACATGAAGTCCAAGCACATTTCAGACCACTACATATTAGGTTGCATGCATACCCATTACATCGAATAGTTGGTGTGCATGTCATTGGACTGTGCATCTGTTGTCATACGCATGCATATGTCAGTGCACATTTACCTTGGGTCTACACAAGGTCAGTGTATATCCCTCTATAGTCAATGCAAGCCATTTCAGTCTGCATGGCATTTCATCGAACAGTTCAAGGTCAATGCTAGTACAGACAGCATGCATTCAAGGTCCGTGTACTTCATGATAGCCAGCTGCGTGGAAGGTCTGTGCATAACCTCGGTGCATGTTTTCGTTAGTGTTCATAAGGTCTGTGCAGCTTACTACGAGCAAGTCTGTGCAGGGTTTAGCCGCATGCATGTTCTTTTAGCTAACACATATAGGGTCAGTGCACATCTGTGTTTCATATTTGCATCTCATACTGCGTCTCATGTGCATATGTGTCTCAGTGCATGAACTACGTCTCATTCTGCATCTCTAGCACATGCCTTGTGTCTCATACATATTTTTATTTACGTCTCATGGATTTGTGTCTTAGCATAACCTCTGTGCATAGTTTGCGTCTCACGTTGCGTCTCAAGCACATACTACGGTTGTCTTCTCTTGCATCTCACATAACCTAGTCGGTGCATGTCTAAGTCATTGCATCTGCATCTCATGCATTGTTTCACTTGCATATTCAACCTCGGTGTAGATTTTAGCTCACACAAGTCGGTGCATACTTTGCCTCGTGCAGGTCGATGAACATTTCTGTTGATAAAGCATACAAGGTCGCTGCAATGATAAAGACGATGCAAGCATTCAATACTGAAAACACAAATGAGGTCGGTGCAAGTTTTCAGTCAGTGCATACTTCAACGCACAAGCGTAGTCGGTGCAAGGTGTTAGTCGGTGCAATCTCTTCGCCAAGCAACGTCGGTGCTATGTTCTCCTTGACAACATCTGCAGCAAGGTCGGTGCAAGGTTTTCCCAAACAAGGACTAAGGCAGCACGTGAGCTCGAACTGAAGTAGGCACGTGTTTCTAGAAGGCTAGAGGCTGGCACGTGATCCCAGGTAGCTAATGAGTGGGCACATGATCCAAGGACTATGAACAGAGGAACATTCTCATTCCTGCCATGTGGACTAATGGGGTTTCAGTAGGGTTCTTATGCCTCATCCATACGGAGCCCCTACTCCTATATAAGGATACCCAACCCTTCGAAGAAGGGTGCTGGAGCTGCTAAGGGCTGAAAGCTAAAAGTTGCCGTCTGTCTCCATCTGAAAAGAGAGTTTCCAGCAGCAGAAGAAGAAGAAGAAGAGAAGAAGAGAAGAAGAAGAAGGAGAAGAAAAGAGAGAAGGGAGCTAGTGTGTGATAAGAGAAGAAGAAGAAAAGAGAAGAAGAGAAAGAGAAGAGAGAGTGATAGAGATTGAAGCAGGCAGTGTCCAGCTATCTGTCAGTTTCTGGATCAGACCCAAACCAATCTGCTCCTACGAGAGCTACATTCATTTTCATTTTCTGTTTGTTCTATTTTGTTTTGTTGCTTTCATTTTCCACTGTGTTTTCTAATTCTCTGGTTTGAGGTCAGGGTTCCTCCTGTGGATTCAGGAGAAGAGAGACTTGGGTCTCTGGTTGCTAGTGATTGGGTGTCGCTGGTGGTTCCCTCTAGTTTGGAGGAAGGGAGGATTGGTCCTCCGGTTTGCAAGTGACTGGGTGTCACTTGTGGATTCCCTCCGATTTAGAGGAAGAGAGACTTGGGTCTCTGGTTGCTAGTGATTGGGTGTCACTAGTGGTTCCTTCCGGGTTAGAAGAAGAGAGGAGAGTGTTCCCCAGGGTCAAGCTGTTAGGCAGCGTCTGTTGCAGACTGACTCTGCTTGTTCTTGCTTTTGCTGTTGAGCTATGGTTTTGATGTTAACTAAACTTAGTGTGTAATGCTATGATTTTGTGTGATTGAGTGAACGATGATAACTAAACTAAATGGTTGATTGTTCCTGTCGATTGGTTGAATATGATTGAGTTGAACATGTGCTTTGAATGCTTCCTATGCATACTCTTCATGAAGCTTGGTTACATGATGCATTCATATTGGACAAATGCATAGATCTTGATCTTTAGTCAATCATGTTTTCAAAGTGTTCACTTGTATATGTGCATGGCTAAAGTGTTCTCATACTTTGCTCACTTGCATAGAAATAATTCTTGACCTTTAGCTTAAAGCTTTTATGGTTAAAGTGTTTGTATGCACCTTGAACATGGGCCTTCATGTATGCATTTCATACATTGGTCATATTGATTATTAAGCTCAAGTTCTAATCATTTTTATCATGGTTTTGTAGGTTAAATTCTTTGTATAATCCCTCCAAGATCAAAGGAGTTTGATGCCACAGAGTTTGGAAGGGTTGCAATGGAGTTTGTGGCTAAAATGTAGTGGTCCGAAATTTACTGTAGCTGGCGGTCGACCTACCTGTAGCTGGCGGTCGACCAAAATTACCAGAATTCAGAAAACTACAATTTTTCTCAGAGCGGTCGACCGCCGGCTGATCCCGGTCAACCGAAAATAACAGCAAGCAATCTTCTACAGGGTTTTCTCAGAGCAGTCGACCGCTAGCCCATCTCCGGTCGACCGCCAGCCCCGAAGCCTCCAACTTTGACTTTTTGTTTCCAATCCGTGGAGAGATTCCCTTCCCCATTTCTTTAATCCCAATGCTCCCAATCACCCTAGAAATTGTGGATCTGGGTCTGGGGCTTGTCTCCTAACCTTCCAAGGGTTATAAAACCTCTCTTTGAGGTCATAAACCATAAGAGACTCTAAGAGAACAAGAGGGATCAAGTTGGCTTAAGGAAGAGGAGGAATATCACTGTAGCCGTGAACAGTGATTCGGAGATCAAAGCCTCATCATAGTTGAAGATCCAAGATCTATTTTGAAGCCTTCATCTTCCCATGAACTGAAGCAACAACAAATCAACCAAGAGAGATCAAGATAGTAGCTATCAAGGGAAGGTTGCTACAATGACCATGAACAACATTCCTTCAACCAAGTTCTTCATCTGATCGAAGCCATTCAAGCATCAACTGAAGCCATTCAGTCATCTTCCAAAGCCAGGGAGTTCCAATCAAGCAAGGGTGTTAAGAAGAGCTTAAGGGAAGGCTTTCCAAGTGAAGAGAAGAAGAAGTACTATAGCAGTGAACAGTACTCCGTGCAAGGAAACCTACATCCAATACAAGGCCATTCAAGTCGAGTCTTAAACCATTCAAGTAAAGAAGTAATCAATGGAAGATCTGAAGCACGCACTCAGGGGGAGCCTTAATCAGGAGCATTCTAAACTGTGGTTTATTCGTTTTAGCATATTGTGCCTAGAGTTTTTCATTTGTGTTTCTCATAAATTGCAAACATCAGTGTGTGTGTGGATCGTCTCAGATCAGTGGTAGTGTGTGGTCGTCGTGGTGTTCCATTCGTGTGTGCGTAGGTCTTCCTAGATCTACGTGTGTGTGTGGTTTTATTTAGATCATAGTGTTTGTATGTGTAAAGTGCTACAATTGTCGCAGCAAGTGTGTGTGTCGTTGATCCGGTTATCAGGTCGTGTTGGAGACCTCGTCTCCGTGTGTGTGTGTGTGTGTGTGTGTGTGTGTGTGTGTGTGTGTGTGTGTGTGTGTGTGTGTGTGTGTGTGTGTGTGTGTGTGTGTGTGTGTGTGTGTGTTGGAGCGCATCCCCGTGTATGTGTGCAGGCGTCGTCCTGCATGTGTGGTTGGAACGTCGTCTCCGTTTGGGGATTTATCCCCGAGTGAAGCCTCATCGGGTTTGGTGAGGGGTGGACGTAGGATTGCCGTCGTTGCATCTGAACCACCTTAAAAACCGCTGTGCATTGTGTGTTTTTTGCGTGGTTTGATTGTATTCGTTATATGGTCGTGTGGGAACAGAGAGATTGAGAGAATTGGTTAAAATGTTTTCAAATTGCTAATTAATGTTTATCACATATTTTGTAAAAAGCTAAAAGTTTCTTTAAAATTTGTAAACACCCAATTCACCCCCCTCTTGGGTGTCATTGATCGCGGGACTTCAATTGGTATCAGAGCTAAGGCTCTAATTCTTCATAGATCTAACGATCTAGAGAGATCCAGATCAATGACTACCAATATGTACACCCTCAGTTCTCCACTGGTGTTTGATGGTTGCAACTTTGATTTGTGGTTAGGAAGAATGTTCAGTCTAGTCAATTCATACGACCCTAAGCTATGGAAGCTTGTCTCTTGTGGTCCCTATGAATTGCCTAAAGACAAAGCTGTCTGGGCTGTAAATCATAAGCATAAACATGATCAAAATCGGTTGGTTTTAAAATTGTTCACTGCTGCAGTCAGTTCTAATCAGTTTCCTTTTATCTCCCATTGCAGGTCCGCGAAGGATATCTTGGATGGCTTAACCAAAGTCCGGGAAGAGCATGAAGACCAATGCCTTGTGGCAGGCATGAGCGATCAAGGGAGTGATCAGAAAGGATCATCCCTAGAGGTATACTCAGACTCTGAAAGTGATGGGGCATCAAAGGTGATTTCCATACACGGGTGAAGTGTATTTGTGTGTTATGGCTTGTATGAGATTGTAATTGTGTAATTTCTTTCATTTGGGCTCCTTGTAAGGCTTATATCAAGCCAATGGGCCATTTGTAATGTAGAGTCCATGGCTAGGTTGCCATTAGTAGAGTCCATTAAGGAGCTTATGCCATATTGGGTCATTAGGTTTCTAATGGGTCATTAATGCACTTAACGACCAAATTGGGTTACACTCCCTCATGGGCCAACTAAGTTGGAAGGGTCTAAGTCTAGCATGGGCTTGTGGATGGTTCATGGCCAATGAATGGCCCTTGGCCCATGAAGGGGGGCGCCCCCTCTTTTGGCTCCATTAGGCTAGGTTGTTTAGTTTTTTTTTCTTTCCTTCCTTTCTTTGACCACATGTTGTAAAAATTAGGAATTGGCTTCCTTTAAATATGTTATTTTTGTGGTTGGTCACATCCAATCCCAGCCATCCTTTCCACCATACCTAGATCTAAGGGTGGATATTGGCTTTGGCATGTAACCTATAAAGAGTTGTAATTTCTCATTTTAGTAGAATTAATGCATGAAAAATCAGAAAATTTGTGAGTCTCTTGGAGCTTGGTGCGCCCCCTTCCTCTCTCCCCCTGGTTTCCTCTTCCCCAACCCTAAATCTAGAGTGTATTCCCCTTCTATCATCCCCTCTCAACCTCCGGTGATCGTTTGTGCCGCCGCCGCCGCCGTTCGTGCCGCCTTCGAGCCGCCACGGGATCATCTTCGGTTTTCTGTCTTGCTGGACAGAGGTGCAGTTCGTGAATTCCTGAAGCCAGCCACGAGTTCTGATCGATTTGAAATTTTGAGGGTTGGTTCCTATCTTCTAGCCTCTTCTCCACAAAAACATTGAGGTACAAAACCCACCGTTACATATCCTTACCATTTCGTTCAACTCTCAATCTCAGATCTGTTCTGTCACTGTCTACAGTGACAGTAGCCCTGAGTTTCATGTCTTAGGTCCACTTTTTGATTTATTTTGGTTCGCCCAACTTTACTGGAGGTTACACCCATCCACCCCTTCATCCACAATTTTTCTTAATTTTTGGTTCGTCCATTTCATATTTTCTAAAAATCATTCTCAGTCCCAGCTACAGTTCTGTCCCCCTGATCCCAGATCTGACCTTCGTCTACTACACAAATCACAGAAAATCATAGATACATCCAAACGGGTCCAAACTAATTGTGCTATCTTCCCAGCTCAAATTCCAACAACTTTTCTGAAGAATACAACCCCTAATTCGAACGTCTCCCTCACGGTCAAAGGCAATACACAGGGAAGTTCTCTGCTGACCTATGATTTCAGGAACTGTACAACAGAAGATTAAAAATTCTATAAGTCAAGATCCAAGCAGATACAGACCAGATCTTTAGACATAGGTTGAAGAACTTCAAGCTAGCTTTCCAACGGCGCCAGTCTCGTGTCGATCCGACGTCGGGGTTGATCGCAGCGTCCATTCTCGCCGGAGCGCGCGTTGCAAAACAGCAACCACCAGTCCGTGGACAGCAAACCCGACGGGTGCCGATCGGAACCGCCCGACCCCCGGGCGATGTTCCGGTGTGCCGCCAGCCCAGGGAACACTTCCCTAAGTGTCCACACTACAGTGGCGCCACCGGGTCCCACACGACCCCTCCGGACAGCACGTGGGCCCCACGGTCGTGAACACGCATGTAGCCGAATCAACACCCGAAGCTGCCCGTCAACCCGAATTCGGTCCTCCCAGGCCCATTTGTATAGCCCTTTACCTCCCTGCGTGGAGTGGGCATGTTCCCATTGCTGTAATTATTGTGTGTTAAGTCTCCCGGGAATACGAGTTTTCAGCCGGCCCCGTCGTCCCCACGCCGAGCGCGTGGAGGTATCGCATTCGCTCCCTTACTTGGCATTTTGCTTAATTTTCATATATACTTGCTTATGCCACTGCTAGAGAGCATGATAGGGTAATTAGCTCGCTTTCTATTTATATCACCGCTGCTGCGAGAGAGAGCGTTACCGTCCCGTGACCCGATCCGGGCACAAGTGAGAGCCGACCACCCTAGCTCACAGCCGGTTTCTCAACCGCGCACATCCGACGCTTCCCTCGTTAAGGGGCAGTCACGAGCTTGTCGTGTCCATGGTCTCGTCCCGCATCAATTTGGTATCAGAGCGAGTTTGAGTCTAGGGTGTCCAAAAGAAAAAAAAAGAGTGTCATGTACGTCTAGTCATTAGTCATTGTCTAAGTCATGTTTAGGGTCATCATTGTTTTAAAACAAATAAAAAAAGTGTCTTTTTGCATCGCATCCCTTTACTCGGTATATCAAAAGGTGTTGTCCGAACGTTAGGCTACGCCTATCGGAAAGGCCGCACACTTGCGCGAGTGATCTTCGGATCGCTTATCTCCGCCACGTACCGAGTCTTGGTTGTGTCTAGGTTGTCGTCGAGTCACATTCCAACTTTGCATTACTTAGGGTCGTGTCTAGTGTTTTGTCCAAATGGCCTTGCATATCCATTCCTAGGGGACCCAACCCCATCTTGGCCACCATGGCCACATCCCGAGCCTATAGTCCAGATGAAGTGGGCGCAATGTTCCAAGCCATGCGGGGAAAAGTGCAAAGGTTTAGTACAAGCCTAGATCGGTTTAGTACTAGCCTAGATCGGTATATCGGGGTAGATTGGTTGTTCCCGGAACCACCCCAAGGACCCCTTCACCATGAGAAGGACATTCCTTCCTCACCCATGAGAGCTCCAATGTCATCACTCTCTATTTCCGAACTTGATTCGGAACTATCCCATTTAGAGCCACCAAGACCCGAGCCACCCGTGTTTCTTACGGGAACACTTTACATAGCCGAGCCACTTTTTAGTTGGCTCAAGGATGGCTTGGTCCCACATCCCTTTCCATCCATGGACCCCACCTTACCTTTAGTGCCGGTCAACTCATTTCATACCACATTTCGATCTAGTCACCATGTTGATACGCTGGACGATCTTATCATGGGATTAGATTCACAATGGAAGTTGACGCACCTACTGGCCCGAGGCTTTGAGCAACCCGTTAGTCTTAGCTTCATCCATCCGGCCTTAGGGTCCATTACCTCCGATTGCACCGTGGGTTGTGTCACCACGGAGGTCCTCTTACTCCTTCCCTTACCGGACGAGTCCGAATTCATACCCTTTTGTCCGAGGGAGGAATCATACTTCTTGCCTACGATCCCCGTCCCACCCATTACAATTCAAGAAGGTGACTACCCACATCTTCAAACCTTCTACATGTGGGACCGTGACTTGTGGGAACCCACCACAAGGGGTCATACCTTCTTTGACCCTTTTGACCCCTTCACTATTAGGCTTCCCGAGTTACCACCCGTACTCCCTTCTTCAAGGAAGCCCACTTTTACGCCCCTTCCCCTCGGGATGGGCCATCTACATCCACCAATCCCGACCCACCTACACCCGGCCCTTCTAAACCACCCGAGTCGCCCACATTCGAAAGGCCGTCCACGCATAACCACACCCGACGTATAGGTGTTCCCCTTGCCATCCATTCCCAGTTGCACAACATGCATGCATGGCACATATTCGGGTGTCCTGGTCCGCCGTCACCCATGTACGGGTCGGACTAACATTAGGTGTGTCTAGGGTCATAGTTGAGTCAGTGTGTTTTCTTGTGTGGTTTGTTTGTGTGGTGTGTTTTGAGTCGATTGTTGTGTGGTTTGCATTCGTGCGTCAGTGCATGGTGGGTCTGCATGTGTCTTGTGCAAGCTCGTTGTCGTTCTCTTGTGAGTGTGAAGCGAGTCGACTCACTGATGAGTATGGGATCGGTTTTACTTCTATACCCAGATCAGTCACCTATAGGGACTCAGCAGTGATTCCTAGTGAGTCTTCGAGCTATTTTCTTCCCTTTTGAGAGTGCCCTTCGGAGTGACCACCTTTAGCCCATAGCAGTTCGCATATCGAGTATATATGGAATGAGCAGGTGACGATCACTTGGAGTGGAGCATACCCGCGCTACTTGGCACGGTGACGGATCTGTCGGAGTACCGGAGCAGCCATACCCCTACTCGACGGGGTCGAGTTCCTCCCACCCGGGGAGAATTGATGGGGCATCAAAGGTGATTTCCATACACGGGTGAAGTGTATTTGTGTGTTATGGCTTGTATGAGATTGTAATTGTGTAATTTCTTTCATTTGAGCTCCTTGTAAGGCTTATATCAAGCCAATGGGCCATTTGTAATGTAGAGTCCATGGCTAGGTTGCCATTAGTAGAGTCCATTAAGGAGCTTATGCCATATTGGGTCATTAGGTTTCTAATGGGTCATTAATGCACTTAAGGCCCAAATTGGGTTACACTCCCTCATGGGCCAACTAAGTTGGAAAGGTCCAAGTCTAGCATGGGCTTGTGGATGGTTCATGGCCCATGAATGGCCCTTGGCCCATGAAGGGGGGCGTCCCCTCTTTTGGCTCCATTAGGCTAGGTTGTTTAGTTTTTTTTTCTTTCCTTCCTTTCTTTGACCACATGTTGTAAAAATTAGGAAGTGGCTTCCTTTAAATATGTTATTTTTGTGGTTGGTCACATCCAATCCCATCCATCCTTTCCACCATACCTAGATCTAAGGGTGGATATTGGCTTTGGCATGTAACCTATAAAGAGTTGTAATTTCTCATTTTAGTAGAATTAATGCATGAAAAATCAGAAAATTTGTGAGTCTCTTGGAGCTTGGTGCGCCCCCTTCCTCTCTCCCCATGGTTTCATCTTCCACAACCCCATATCTAGAGTGTATTCCCCTTCTATCATCCCCTCTCAACCTCCGGTGATCGTTTGTGCCGCCGCCGCCGCCGTTCGTGCCGCCTTCGAGCCGCCACGGGATCGTCTTCGGTTTTCTATCCTGCTGGACAGAGGTGCAGTTCGTGAATTCCTGAAGCCATCTACGAGTTCTGATCGATTTGAAATTTTGAGGGTTGGTTCCTATCTTCTAGCCCCTTATCCAAAAAATAAGTGAGGTTCAAAATCCACCGTTTCATATCCTTACCATTTCGTTCAACTCTCAATCTCAGATCTGTTCTGTCACTGTCTACAGTGACAGTAGCCCTGAGTTTCATATCTTAGGTCCACTTTTTGATTTATTTTGGTTCGTCCAGTTTTACTGGAGGTTACACCCATCCACCCCTTCATCCACAATTTTTCTCAAGTTTTGGTTCATCCATTTCATATTTTCTACAAATCGTTCTCAGTCCCAGCTATAGTTCTGTCCCCCTGATCCCAGATCCGACCTCTATCCACTAAACAAATCACATAAAATCATAGATACATCCAAATGGGTCCAAACTAATTTTGCTGTCTTCCCAGCTCAAATTGCAACAACTTTTCTGACGAACACAACCCCTGATTCAAACTTCTCCCTCGCGGTCAAAGGTAATCCACAGGGAAGTTCTCTGCTGACCTGTGATTTCAGGAACTATACAACAGAAGATTGAAAATTCCATAAGTCAAGATCCGAGCAGATCCAGGCCAGATCTGTAGACCTAGGTTGAAGAACTTCAAGCTAGCTTTCCAACGGCACCAGTCTCGTGTCGATCCGACGTCGGGGCTGATCGCAGCGTCCATTCTCGCCGGAGCGCGCGCTGCAAAACAGCAACCACCAGTCCGTGGACAGCAAACCCGACGGGTGCCGATCGGAACCGCCCGACCCCCGGGCGACGTTCCGGTGTGCCGCCAGCCCAGGGAACACTTCCCTAAGTGTCCACACTACAGCGGCGCCACCGGGTCCCACACGACCCCTCCGGACAGCACGTGGGCCCCACGGTCGTGAACACGCGTGTAGCCGAATCAACACCCGAAGCTGCCCGTCAACCCGAATTCGGTCCTCCCGGGCCCATTTGTATAGCCCTTTACCTCCCTGCGTGGAGTGGGCATGTTCCCATTGCTGTAATTATTGTGTGTTAAGTCTCCCGGGAGTAAGAGTTTTCGGCCGGGCCCGTCGTCCCCACGCCGAGCGCGTGGAGGTATCGCATTCGCTCCCTTACTTGGCATTTTGCTTAATTTTCATATATACTTGCTTATGCCACTACTAGAGAGCATGATAGGGTAATTAGCTCGCTTTCTATTTATATCACCTCTGCTGCGAGAGAGAGCATTACCGTCCCGTGACCCGATCCGGGCACAAGTGAGAGCTGACCACCCTAGCTCACAGCCGGTTTCTCAACCGCGCACATCCGATGCTTCCCTCGTTAAGGGGCAGTTACGAGCTTGTCATGTCCGTGGTCTCGTCCCGCATCAGAAAGCATATCTCTTGATGATCTATTGATTGCATATGATGAGCTGGAAAATAAATATAAGAAGCTAAAATCTGAAAACAAAAAATTAAAATGGAATGCTGAACAAAACAATTGTAATTCCTCATGCAAAGAATGTCTACATTTAAAGGAATTGATTGATGGTCATGTGTTTGACATTGAAATTTACAAAGATCAAATCTCTTCTTTGAGAAATGAAAATAAAGAGCTGAGAGAGAGAATGAGTCTGATGAACAATGGCCAAAATGAATTTGTTCATGATCAAAAACTTGTTAAAGAGAATGAGAAACTGAAGGAATTGAACAAGGTCATTTCTGAAAGATTGTTGATTCTTGAAAAAGGAAAATCTGTGGTTGTTAGAGAATGTCAAAATGTGGATGAACTTAGGCAAGAAGTAGAATGTCTTAAGACTACCAATGCCATGTTGAATGTTAGTCTTTCTACTGGTGAAGAAGAACTTGCCAATTCTGGATTACAAATTTCATCTCTTCAATCTGAAATTCTTGACCTGAATGATTCGTTATCTAGATTTACAAATGGTCAAGAAAACTTGGACAAATTGTTGGGGGTGAAAGTGAATTTTTTAAGGGAGGGCTGGGCTATAATCCTGTGAACAAAAAGAAGTTTGAAAATAAAGTTTATACATCTTTTGTGCACAGTTCAAACATAGCCAGCACATCAAATGAAAATCTGAAAAAGGAAAATCATGTTGCACACACACATGCATCCACAAAGAAAATCAACTTGCATCAAAAATCCAAAAATGCTGCTAGCACTTCCATGCATGTTAAACATACTTATGCCACACACACACAACCACCTAGAAAGAAACTCTCATGTTTTTACTGTGGTAAATCTGGGCATGTCATGCATGATTATTTTATTATGAAGAATGATGATTTGAGAGCATGCAAAAATCAAGCTGTTTTGAAAAACGCAAAGAAAGTATTTGGAGAGGGGGATTTCCGCAGCCCACCACAAAGGCAGCCCAACAAGACCCACAAGGTCCAACCAGGCGAGCCCGCCCGAGTGATAGCCCACAGGGCCCACTTAGGGAAGAAAAGCCCAATAAACAAGACTCGAGGAACTAACTCTCCCCGGTGGCCTTCTAGGCTCGGAGGGCCCGAGACAACGGTCAGGTCCCAAGGGAGGTCCGGCCTAAATCCCTCTCTCCGTCCGAGAGAGATAGGCTCTAGCCGACCTATCCGACCCCACCTTCGCCGGGCCATACCTATCGCTCGGACAAGAGCTAGCATCCCCGAGGCTCGGTAAGGCCGGTTGATTATCCACATGTGCAGCCGTTCAGAGTCCCCCGCCAGCGGGAGAGTCAGGGGAGCCGCCGGACTCCAAGGGGATAACGTTCCCACGATCAGGCCATGAAAGCCCCCGTTAAAGACGTAACTCCCGCCGGGAACCCCTCAGCTTGCAGGACTCCTGAAGGCGGCGCACTATTTAAGCAAGGGATACCCTCCGGAAGAAGGTAAGAGAAACAAGGCATTCACACACCCTAAGCTCCTGAGCACGATTCGCTTCACCCTCTGGTGGAGAGGATTCTCGCGCATCAGCTCTCTCCTCCCCCCATTATCGCTTCCACCATAGCTCTACTGACTTAGCCATCGGAGGGTTTTCCCCCAGGGAGATCCCCTGGGCCCTCTGATACGTTTCCCTCTCTTGTAGATTCATCTTCTGGTGATCCATAGCCCGCTCAGGACTCAGCACGAGATCTCGCCTCTTCATCTGGCGCCGTCTGTGGGAAACGCACGAAGAGCCAAGATGGTGAGAAGAAGCTTAGGGAGGAGATCCGCCGATGGGAAGGGTAAGGCTATGGCAGCGGCGGGAGGTGCCCCCTCTAGGGTCTCACAGAGCCCCCCCTCCAACGCCAGCATCCCCACCAACAGGCCACCACCACCCCCGGCGGAGACAGGGGCACCCCTCGACGGTGGCGCCAACGCCTTCCAGGCCCTCAACGAAAAGATGGACGTCCTCGTGGAGCTCATGAGGGCCCAGGCGGCTAGGGACGCAAGGTCCCGTGCCCCGTCAGGAAGTCCCCCTCGAAGGAGTGCGACGCAGCACACCGCCAGAGGCCGCTTCACCCTCCGCGGTCGACAGCTCCTCCGCAACGACGTCGGAGGACCCTCGCATGCTCCGCCTACGGAGCAAGAGGCTTCCTCCACGCCGAGGAGAGGGAAGCAGGGGGCGAGGCCGCTGCGCCCGGGCACCAGTACTCTGGGAGATCGCCACGACGCCCCCCCCCCCCCCCCCAGCCCCACGGCGGGACCGCAGCCAGAGCTGTCTCTCCGGCTACGAGATTTTGAAAGACGGTTCGCAGAGCAAGAGCGCGCCCTCCGCGCCCTGCAGAAGACCTCTTTCCCAGGGGACGAGGAGAAATCCCCTTTCTCCGAGTACATCTTGAAGGCAGAGGTCTCTCCCAGAGCCTCCATCCCAACCTTCAAGCTCTACGACGGCCAGGGCGACCCAGCCGACCACTACGATAGCTTCGATGCCCTGGTGACCCTGCATGGAACGCCGGATCCCATCAAATGCCGAGCCTTCGCGGCCACCCTAGTCCAAGGCACTCAGGCATGGTTCTGGGCCCTCGCCCCTGGGTCCATCCGAGACTTCAGGCAATTTGGGCGAATTTTCAAGGAGAGTTTCACCGGTAGCGCCCCCCCAAGGTCAGTAGCGGGGCTCCTGGCTCTCAAATAGGCGCAAGGGGAGAGGCTCCGGACTTACGTCCACCGATTTAAATCGGAAGGCCTCAGGATCCCCCGCCTGGATGTGGCCTCAGCCACAACCGCACTGATCGGGGGCACCCGGGACGAGAATCTCCGCCGCGAGCTTGTCCTCCACCCTCCCTTGACCCTTGCCGAGCTAGTGACTCTGGCACTGCGCCACGCCGAGTGTGAAGAAGTACTCAGCGCCTGCCGAGACGCAACCGGTTCGGGTCGGGAGGGGGACAAGAAGCGGACCTCCGAGCCAAACCCTGGCTCGGGTAAGAAGCGCGATCGAGAAGGAGAGCGCAAGAGAAAGTACGAGCGGTACACCCCCTTGACCGCGCCAGTCTACGAGATCTATGAAGACATCAAAGACTCGGGACTTCTTTGCCAGCCCGAGCCAATGAGGTCAAAGAACCGCAAGCGGGACAGGCATTGCCTGTTCCACGGCGACCACGGGCACCACACCGGAGATTGCCATCAGCTCCAGGACGAGATCGAGCGCCTCATCCATCTGGGGCATCTAGCCCGGTTCACGACCGGGCACAAAGAAGACCGAGACGCCGCAGAGGAGATCGACAACGCCCCCCGAGGGGTCCACATCAACGTCATCTCCGGAGGAGCAGCATCGGGCGGTGACACCAGCCGAGGAAGGAAACGTCATGCCGAGCGGGCCAGCCGAGCCTTAGAGCCCCCCAGAGGCCCGCCGATGGAGCCCCAGGTCATAGTCTTCTCCGACCAAGACCTAGAAGGGCTGAGCACCCCGCATGACGATGCCCTCGTTATCTCGGCCACGATAAATCACTGTAATGTAGACAGGATTTTGGTTGATAATGGGAGCGCCCCCGATGTATTATCTTATGACTGTTTTCTCAAGATGGTGGAAGACCCATCCAAGATCCGCCCGATCCGAATGCCCCTTTGCGGGTTTAATGGCCTTGCCACCTACCCCGAGGGAGCCCTCAGCCTGCCGGTCACTATCGGCACCCCACCTAAAACCGTTACGGTCATAGTGGACTTCATAGTGATTAAAGGTATGATAGCGTACAACGCCATTTTTGGCCGGAAAATTCTCAGCCGAATAAAGGCCGTACCATCTACCTATCACCAAAAAATGAAGTTTCCCACCAAAAATGGGTTGGGGGAAGTCCGAGGTAACCAGGCCATGGCTAGAAGGTGCTACAATATCTCGGTGGAAGCCTCAAGGCCGGACGGGAAGGATAAGGGCCCCAGGGGAGTCGAAGGAAAGGCCGTGACCACCGAGCCCGGTGGTGAGTTATTAACGGTATTCCTGAACGACGACCCGGCCCTAGGAGTAAGGATCGGCGCCGACCTACCACCAGAGGAACAGCAGCAATACAAGGAGTTTCTTTCTGAGTACGTTCGGGTCTTCGCTTGGTCCGATGATCAACTCCTTGGTATACCAGAGGAAACTGTGATGCACAAGCTCAACCTCGATACCACCGTAAGACCCATACAGCAGCGGAGGAGGAAGCATGCACCCGAGAAACAGGCGATCATCAAGGCACAGGTCACCAAGGGACAAGAGACTGGTCTTTTTAGACCGGTCCTGTGCCCAACGTGGCTAGCCAACGTCGTCCTGGTGCCGAAAACCACAGGCAAGTGGCGAATGTGCGTAGACTTCACCGATCTGAACAAGGCCACCCCCAAGGACTGCTATCCGCTACCGAGCATCGACCAACTGGTTGACTCAACCTCGGGCAACGAGATACTCAGTTTCCTGGATGCCTATTCGGGTTATCATCAGATCCGAATGAACCCTGAAGATGTCGAGAGGACCGCCTTTATCACCGACTACGGCGTGTATTGCTACACCCGGATGCCCTTTGGATTGAAGAATGCTGGAGCCACATACCAGCGACTAGTCAACCATATGTTCGAGGGACAGTTAGGTCGGAACGTCGAGGCCTACATCGACGACATGCTCGTCAAGACCCCAAGGGCCCAAGACCACTTCACCGACCTCGCCGAGACTTTCGGCACCCTCCTAAAGTACAGCATGAAGCTCAATCCCGCCAAGTGCGCCTTTGGAAAAAGATCCAGGAAGTTCCTCGGTTTCCTGGTCACTCAACGAGGGATCGAAGCCAACCCCGACAAGGTCCAGGCCATCCTGGACATGCGCCCGCCCACGTGTATTAAAGAGGTCCAGCGTCTGACGGGGCGTGTCGTTGCTCTCAGTCGTTTCCTGTCCCGTGCGGCCGAACGATACTTGCCCTTCTTCAAACTGATGAGGGGGCCCAAGGTAGCATCTGCTACGTTCGCATGGGATGGGGAATGCCAGACAGCGTTCGCCTAGCTCAAAGAGTTCCTGGCTTCGCCCCCGGTGCTTTCCAAGCCCGTCCCGGGCGAGGTCTTGTTGCTCTATCTCTCGGCGACGCCATCAACGGTCAGCTCGGTCCTAGTCAGAAATGACTCGGGAATCGAGAGGCCGGTCTACTACACCAGCAAGGTGCTCAACGAGGCTGAGCGGAGGTACCCCGCAACCGAGAAACTCGTTCTAGCATTGGTTACCTCCGCAAAGCGCCTCCGACCCTACTTCCAGGGGCATCCGGTGAGACCCCTTTTCAGCTGGTATATGGCACCGAAGCCGTCGTTCCGTTAGAGATCGCCAATCCGTCTCTCCGAGTGATCAGCTTTTCGCCCGAGTCAAACGAGCAGAAGTTGCTCGAGAACCTCGACCTGGCAGACGAACTCCGAGAGATCGCGAACGTCCGAGCTATGGAATACCAGCGCCGCCTCACTCGGTACTACAACGCCAAGGTCCGGGGCAGACAATTCCGACCAGGGGACTTCGTCCTCAGGAAGACCGAAGCCTCTCGACCACTGGAGGCGGCGGGCAAGCTATCCCCCAACTGGGAAGGCCCCTACCGAGTGATCGAGACGCTCGGGAAAGGTGCGTACAGGTTGGCCACAATGGAAGGGGAACGCATTCCCCGGACATGGAACGCAACCACACTACGCAGATTTTATTTCTGAAAACTGTATCAACAAATCGGGTAAAATAAAACCCCCTTTTTGCATTCATTCAAGATAATTGTTGGTACATCAGAAAGGCAACTGCCAATACATTACATAGTGAAAAGCAAAAATCCATCTAATACCACGGTAGACGGCCATCGCCCGGCCGACCCTGTCTTGACCTTCTCGCATCCAGCCACTGACTCTGCCTCGCGTAGAAACCGGCTCGGACAAGAGATGGTCGACCCAGTTGGCTCGGGTGGACCGTGACAAGGGTGACAGAGGGATGACAAGGAGAAGGCCACCTTTCACACGAGGAAGGCTACCTTCCAAGTTGGCAACAACCTGGAAAAAGGAGCGCCGTGAAGGTCTCCTCTCTGCCAATCCACCAACTCCTTGGAGGCGAACAGAAAGCAAGCAGCCCCCGAAGAGTGAAAGAAATGAAGAACAAAAGAGAGAGAAAGAGGCTGCGGACAGAGGTGAGCCGCCTCCTCCCCTCCCACGGAGGGGAATGGCGGCCGGCATCCCTAACTCCCCCATCCGCCCTCCATCTCGGCGTCCGCCCGGAAGCCTCGCCGGAGCCAAGAGGAGGCAAACGGCGTGCCCCCACACGTCGAAGCCCTCTCCAGATCCGCGCGGCGACCGTCGGACCCGTCTCATGCACGCGCGGTGACCGTGGGATCCGACCGATATTCCAGGACAGCTGGAACCGGCCGCTCCCCATCGTCTGCGGCGTCACCTTCTGAAGGGTCCTCCATGCTCTGATCGCGGCGGTGCAACGCAGAGCGAAAATGAGGGAATAAGAGCAGACCGCCGGCGAGAGTCCTAAGTGTTAAGAGGGAAGGAGCACCCTTCGGTCCTTTTTATAGGGCAAGGGAGGCCACGCGCCTTAAATGACTCCCCCCTCGAAAACATGCTACAGGACCTCCCCTGGAAGGTCACCTCCAATTCCTCGGCCCCCGCCCTAGCGGGATTCGCGAAGCGCCTCGACTTTCAAAGCATGGTGGAATGAAAGGACGCCCCGCCAGAAGTCTCCCGAATCGGCATGCGAAAATGGTGCAAAGAATATCGGTACTTTCCAACTGCCCCTGATACGCCAACCAATTCACGGCAAAGATAGCGATCAAACAAAGTAAGTTCTTTATTGCCTCCCATAAAGAAGTCCTCTTACAAAAGGAAAAACAGACAAAAAGGGGAAGGGGCAAAATAAAGCAAAATACATCAGGCCTCGGGCCCACTTTGAAGCTCAGGAACAGCAGTAGGGGACGCGTCACCCCCGGTACCTTCGGTGACGGCCCGCCCGGACACTGACCTCGCCTGTGCGAGAACTGTCCCGGTCGTGAGCCCTCCCGGAGCCTCCGGAGTTGGTGACCCCGCTGGAGGTGACTCCTCCGGTTCTTCCCCGGCCGAGGATGAGGAGCTGGAAACTGACTCATCCGAGTCATAACTCTGGCCGTAAGGAAAATCACCCCCGGCAAGGTGCTCATTGGCATAGCTCATCGCCCGGCGATAGCCCTGCCTGAATCCCTTTCGAGCACCCCGACGGAGTGCTACCTCATAGTAGGGGAGGGTAGCTTTAATCAAGTCGGCCGAGTAAGCTTTTGAGCCTTTGTAACGCTCGATCGCCTCCGCCTCGACCTGCCCTACCCTTCCGGCAAGCTCAACCCGAGCCCGCTCCGCCTCGGCCGCACGCTCTTCTGCCCTCGCCAGACGCTCCTCTAGCTCGGTCATCCTCCGCTCGGCTTCGATCGTCCGGCCCTTCGCCCAGGCTCGGTCCGCCTCGGCCTCAGCACGAAGGTGCTCCGCGTCCTCCGCCCGATCCTGCAGCTCACTGCGCTCAAGCTCCCAGAGGCCATCCAGCTCGATGTGACGCTGACGCTCATCTTCTAGACGTTTGCTCTTCCTCTCGAGCGATTCTTGGGCCCTTGCTAGCTGCTCGGCCAGCGCCTCGGCTTCCTGTCGGCTCGACCGCGCCAACTCCCTGAATGCCAGGAACTCCCGCCGGAGCCCCTCATGCTCCCCCTCGAGTCGGGCTAGTTTTCCCTCGCATCCACCAAGGGTCCAGGCAAGCCTCGACCGTTCCGCCTCCGTCCGGGCGTGCGCCTCCGCCATCACGGCCGCTGTCCGAGCTATGACCAGGCCGCCCTCCATCAGGACATCAAGGACCCCGGCGGGAGTCTTGCGCCTTTCTCCCCCCCTCGTCCTCTTGACGATCGACCGGCAGAATCGGTACAAGTCGCCCGAGATACCGAGCCTGTCCAGAGGCTCCGGCAAAGGGGACCGCTCCACCCTGGGCACCCCGCCAGAAGACCCTGTTCGGGCAGCGAAGCTGACCGCCCCGCGCGCCACGGTCGGTTGGGGTTGCGACGCCTCCCCGGGCGAACCCCCACCCTCGACCGGCACCGCGGGATCGGCCACACCAGAAACTTTCGGCACGTGGGGCCGCAACGCCCCCGCGGGCGAACCCCCATCCGCGCCGATCGATCCCTCGGTCCCAGCGCCGGCCACACTGGCATCGACCCCCTCTGCCCCCGCAGAGGGGAGAGCCGACCCATCACCTCCCTCTGAGGGGCCCCTGGTCTCCTCGGCCCCCTCTCGCCCGGCGGATGGGAGAGCCAGCCTGGAGGGGTCGGCCCCATCCTGCCCCCGAGGGGGGAGCGCCGCTGAGCCAGAATCACCCCCGACGGTGGTAGAAAGGCCGGCCTTCTTGGCCCTTTTCCTGGCCTTCACGGCCTCCCGCAGTTTCCCCGCCAGGGGATCCTTGCGCTTCAGGCCGGTCGATCGAGAAGACCCCTCGGGGGCCACCCCCTTGCCCTTGTCTCGGGCCTGGGCGCGACCCGCCGAGGCATCAGGTTCATCGGCTGCTGAGTCATCTCCCAGATCGATGACCTCGGCCGCCTCCTCCAGAGGCTCCCGCCTCACGTCTGCAACAAGGAGAAGCCCCAGTCAGGAGGAGGAAAGGAGCTACCACCCCAGAAAAAGAGCCTCAAGAGCTGTACCTGTCGACGTCAACCGTGAGAGAAGACACCGTTCGATGTTCTCCGGCGTCACCAGCTCCTCGGTCGATCGATGGTCCTCCAGTAGACGGGGAGCCTGCTGCTCCACGTGGGGAGGGAATTCCTCCTGGCGAGAGGGCAGATTCGGATGAAAGTTGGGCGAGGTCCGGCATCTCCAGATCTCGTCCGTCGCCACCACCTTCACCCAGAAGAAGTGGGTCTTCCACCCCTTGTGCGAGGAGTCCTTCGCCGCAAGCGAGATGCAGCTCCTATTCCTCCGCGCCTGGATGAAGTAGAAGCCTTTCCCCGCCGACGGGTGCGCTTTCAACTCAAAGAAGAAATGGAAGAGGTCCAAGGAAGGAAAAATGTCGTGCTGACGACAAAGAATCCGGAAGGCCGAGAGCAGAAGATATGAGTTGGCCACCAACTGAATAGGCGCCAACCAGAAAAAATTAAGAAGCTGCAACATGAAAGGATCGAAAGGGAGACGAAATCCGCTCTTCCAAGCCAGAAGAAAGGTGCAAATGTGCTCCCCGCGATCATCTAGACTCGTCTCGTGCGGAGCGGCGGCAGCAAAGCTGTATCTGAGAGGCAGGCGAAAATGATGCTCCAGCCTCCGCACCTCCGCTTCCCCCAACTCACTGCAGTTGGGGACGGGTTCCCGCCTCTCCGGCACAAGCTCCGGACTCTGATCCGCCATCGAGTCGGGGGAAGATCCCTCATACGAGCTCGAAGACTCCGGGGGAGAAGGAAGTTGTCGGACCGCCTCTGCGGTTATCCTCGCCAACTCCACGAACGCCGCCACAAGGCTCCGCGTCTCCGCTGTGCTCTCACGGCGCATCAAGAAGCAAGGAAAGCCTAAAACCCTGGAAGCCTAGAACGATGAACAGCGCCCCCTAAAACCCCTGAGGGTGGCGGCGCGCCGTTCCGTGCTCCGAGAAAAAGGGGGGCCCCTTCGTTTCGAATCCGTCAGGATCATCATTACGGGCCTCGGCGACCGCTATAAGCGGCTCCATAACGCCAACGGAATTCCACCCACCTGAGCCACGCCGGTCCAAAGCCTCAAAAAACTACTCATCCGAGCCTCCTTGGCTCGGGAGTAGGAGGGGGACAAGTGGAGAGGGGGATTTCCGTAGCCCACCACAAAGGCAGCCCAACAAGACCCACAAGGTCCAACCAGGCGAGCCCGCCCGAGTGATAGCCCACAGGGCCCACTTAGGGAAGAAAAGCCGAATAAACAAGACTCGAGGAACTAACTCTCCCCGGCGGCCTTCTAGGCTCGGAGGGCCCGAGACAACGGTCAGGTCCCAAGGAAGGTCCGACCTAAAGCCCTCTCCCCGTCCGAGAGAGATAGGCTCTAGCCGACCTATCCGACTCCACCTTCGCCGGGCCATGCCTATCGCTCGGACAAGAGCTAGCATCCCCGAGGCTCGGTAAGGCCAGTTGATTATCCGCATGTGCAGCCGTTCAGAGTCCCCCACCAGCGGGAGAGTCAGGGGAGCCGCCGGACTCCAAGGGGATAACGTTCCCACGATCAGGCCATGAAAGCCCCCGTTAAAGACGTAACTCCCATCGGGAACCCCTCAGCTTGCAGGACTCCTGAAGGCGGCACACTATTTAAGCAAGGGATACCCTCCGGAAGAAGGTAAGAGAAACAAGGCATTCACACACCCTAAGCTCCTGAGCACGATTCGCTTCACCCTCTGGTGGAGAGGATTCTCGCGCATCAGCTCTCTCCTCCCCCCATTATCGCTTCCACCATAGCTCTACTGACTTAGCCATCGGAGGGTTTTCCCCCAGGGAGATCCCATGGGCCCTCTGATACGTTTCCCTCTCTTGCAGATTCATCTTCTGGTGATCCATAGCCCGCTCAGGACTCAGCGCGAGATCTCGCCTCTTCAGTATTCACCACAGAACCTTCTGTGCATTGTAATCACTGTGGTAAAAGGGGTCATACAACTTCACATTGCTGGTTACTGTTGAAGAGAAAGAACTCACACTCAACACATCATGCTCACACACACAAATCAGTAGAACCCATGAGAAGAAAGAATATGAGGCCACGAGCTTTCTACCATCACTTTGGAAAATCTAGGAACGTTAAGCATGATTGTTTTCTAAAGAAAAATGATGATTTGGATGTTGTCAAAAATTAGAAATCACATGTCTATGTTGCTACTAACCATCAAGGACCCAAAAAGATTTGGGTACCTAAGAATGTCAAATGAGAAATCTGTTTTACAGGTGTGCCATGGGGATGAAAAGTAAGAAATCAGTTTTCGCCAAGAAGGTAAGGCACACGAATCAAGTGACTCAAGAAAGGCTAAAGCAGAAAATTAAAAATTGAATTTAAAAACACAGGTGATATCCCTCCTACCCTCTACGGTGATTAGGTTATGTTTTGACTCATCTTGCGTCATAGAGTCATGTAATCATGCATATGCTTGAATATGCATTTCATCCGATGTCAATTGCATATCCTTGTGCATGTCGAGTGTGATATAGCATATTGTTAAGAGTTGTTTGTATGTCGTCAACTTACCTTCACCACACACATTGAGTTTCCCACATGTCTTCACATCCTGTCATGTCATGCAAAGTTCGACATTGTGAACTCATATCATAATGCATTGCATTCCTCTTGTCTTCAACACATCCATGACTACATACTGCATTAGAACTTTTATGGAAAATCTTGCATTCATGAACACATATTGAGGGGGAGCAACCATATTCATCATAGGAACCTAGTCTTTAGGATCACCCCTAAGTCATGCATTGAGTCTAGAGCTTTGTGTGGGGATGTTAGCTTGTCAAAAGAACATTTCATATTATTTTTAATAAATCTGAATTGAAATTAATAAATAAAATCTTTTTATTTTTGAATGCAGATCACACTTCCAAATTCAAGTCGTGTTAGGCCAGCCATGGCCATGTCTGAATCAACTAAGGGATGAAACAAGTGAAAAAATACCTTGCAAGGATGAAAATGATGGAAATTTCCTCAACCGCTACTAGGAGACAGGAAGTGATTTTGATAAGCACCCAGTGTTGGTTGCTAAATTGAATAACCCTCTTCAGATCTTAAAGATACAAATCATCCACAAACATGCACATTAGCTACAGGAAGATCTGTAAGAATTGAGGCAAAATACCAAAGGCATGGTGTTAAAGGGCTCGCATCCTTTGATTGAAAATGGCTTCAAGAGGTAAGGTTAATCAACCACGTCTCACGAGGTAAGCAGGTAAAGATAATCTAGTGGTTCAAGTATATGTGGATGATATCATTTCAGAGCTACTAATAATATCTTTTGTGAACATTTTGCAGGAATTGTGCGAGAAGATTTGAAAATACTTTCAATAAGTAAACTGAATTTTACTCTTCTTTGAACTGCAGGAGAAAGGCTTGGAAGAAAATAGATTCTCAAGGCAAAGGTAAGAAAGCAAAATCTGAAATATCAACCTTCGTGAGGTTGGTGATTTTAGTTATTAAAGGCCTCCAATCTTGAATCCTGAACTAAGGTAACTCAACCATTTTTGCCTTGGAAATATACAATCATGCAATGGCCTTTTGTCACTAGGTGCAACCTTTAGATGACAGGTATTAATTCTAAAAACTTGTATTGTCATTCACCAGCATGTTGTGATGAACCTGTCTAATTGGTTGAACTAAATTGAAAATCTTGAGAGATGTGTATGAAGTGATTACATATTGAATATTCTCAATTTGAATTGCATGATCACACTTGAATTGAATTGCATATCTGGTATATCAAATGGCATCTGTGGAAGAGTGGATCATGTCCACTTGGAAGTATTCCCTATGCGTTGAGCTGGGTCTTCGGACTACATACTCCGCCTCGTACCAGATCTTGTAAACTGGATTGGTTGATGTGTAAATGAACTCTTAAGCTAAGCTATGAAAATTGAAAACATGTTTGTGATTGAATGATTCATACATTTGGCTAATTCTTATTTCAATACTTGTGAATGACCTTTGAAAATCTATTTTTGAAAAATTCTGAAAATTGGGTTGCATTGCTTAATTTTAATCTTTTAAGCACCCTTATCTCATAAAGGTCATGTCATGCAAAAGTTGTTGACACATTGATAAAATGTGAATGCTCTAATGTGGAACTTATCTCATAGTGTAAAAATCAAAGCCCTCCCTTGCTGTAATTACATATTACATCACACTCTCATCCAGGCATAGGTTGCATGCATTAGAACTCATGCATCAACTGCAGTAAGTTCATTCATTTGATATCAGAAGCTTTGCACCACATTGCATTTTGTCTTGGCATATTGTATTTCCATTCCACTACTACATGATCAAAGGTTACATTGCATCAGTACTCATGCATTAGCTGCATTCAATTCATTAAATTGGTATCCATTTGATTGGTATCAGTTGCATGTTTGCATTGCATGTTGCATACATTCCCTCTGCATGCTTGCTTGATATTATATACTATTTACCCCCATCCTTTGGCATTTCTATGGCTTCATATATCCTTGCTTAATAATGATGCATTTGAGTCATTGTTGGTGTGTTTCCTGTCATACACTCTGGGGGAGTTCATACTTAATAAGTGCATCTATTTAAGGGGAGTAGCACTGTCATGTGTTCATGATATTTTTGGTATACACGCTGAATCAAATTCGCACACTTCATGCACAAAATGTGAAAATGAGTGTTAATGATAAGGGTATATGAATTTCTTTTCAACACTCTCGAGATGTTAAATTTGCTGCATGTATGTTGAAGAGATAGTTGAGGAAAAAGCTGCCTACCTATCTTTTTGAAAAATATCGAATGAAAAAGAAAGGCAGAGCAATACTCAGTCTCACTGAGTAAATTGGGCACATGTCACCTGAGACGTGATGTGATTCATTTCTAAAAAATGTTGATTAAAGTACCTCTGTTCAAGATGAGGTGAAATGGTTTAGTATTCTGAGTAACCGGGAATTCTGGCATGAGCTCCATGCGTCTACTCGCGTAAAAAGGAATTATTTGAACCTGATCACTCTTAAAAAATTCTGACTACCATGTGATACTGGTTGAGTTGAAAAATGATGGTGAAAACTCATTGTGGTAGAGCGTAGCCTCCAATACGTTGTTCTCAAAAATTGAAGTGCAGTCTGTAAAATGTCTCATTGTGTTAATATGAAAATCTGAATATCCATACTGCAACTATCGTTTTTCATGTTACTCACTTACACTTTGAAAATTTGATTTAATATGTATTCAGAAAATTGATTGACTGCATTGATTATTGCATGACTCTTCCTCTATGATTTCACAACTGCCTAGGTGTCTTAAGTGAACATTTCAGTTGCTATGACCCTCATGCACTCTTCTTATACCCATTCCCTCTTAAATAAGTACGGGAGAGCTGTGTTGCATGTATATATACGTATTTACTTGTTTGTTTATGCATCTCACATGTCATCACATGCATATGTTGCATCTCATGCATTTCAAACCACAAGTTAAAAATTAAAAATCTGAAAATAATGAAAACCCAAAAATTAAATGGACTTCACATGTTGTACACTTGTTAAATAAGCTTTGGATTTTGATTGACCAGGGGGAGAAGCGTGAAATTAGCTCTACTCATCCTAGCACGTCCAAGTGATCGACAATTGGTATCCCCTCATGCCAACCATTGGTATCACAAAAAAAAAAAAAATTGTAAACATGAAAATCAACAAAAACATGTTTTGGTGCCTTCCAGACATTCCATGAACCCACTTGTTTATAATTTACTCATGCTTCATCAGAATTTCAAACGTGGGTCATTATCCCTTGCTCATTCATCATGCTGCTATATGGACCTCAGTGGTTTCTTCCCTTCATCTTGATAGTGTTAATGTGGCAGATAGATTGACGTTCATTCGCCTGTTGATACTGTCAAAGGGGGAGCAATAATTGCTCCTACTTCGTTGGTTTCGTTTTGCTTGTTGATAAGGGAGAAAGCTTTGCCTTATCCCATTTTTTGATAATGTCAAAGGGGGAGAAAAAGGATTCATGATTTCCTTTGTCAGGAGAAAAAGATTCATGATTACTTGTGTTAGGGGGAGAAGAACATGTTGTATCCTCATTTAGTTTGTCATCATCACTTCGTTTTGTCCTCATTTATCCCTAAGTAAAAGAGGGAGATTGTTGAGCTATGGTTTTGATGTTAACTAAACTTAGTGTGTAATGCTATGGTTTTGTGTAATTGAGTGAACGATGATAACTAAACTAAATGGTTGATTGTTCATGTCGATTGGTTGAATATGATTGAGTTGAACATGTGCTTTGAATGCTTCCTATGCATACTCTTCATGGAGCTTGGTTACATGATGCATTCATATTGAACAAATGCATAGATCTTGATCTTTAGTCAATCATGTTTTCAAAGTGTTCACTTGTATATGTGCATGGCTAAAGTGTTCTCATACTTTGCTCACTTGCATAGAAATAATTCTTGACCTTTAGCTTAAAGCTTTTATGGTTCAAGTGTTTGTATGCACCTTGAACATGGGCCTTCATGTATGCATTTCATACATTGATCATATTGATTATTAAGCTCAAGTTCTAATCATTTTTATCATGGTTTTGTAGGTTAAATTCTTTGTATAATCCCTCCAAGATCAAAGGAGTTTGATGCCACAGAGTTTGGAAGGGTTGCAATGGAGTTTGGGGCTAAAATGTAGTGGTCCAGAATTTACTGTAGCTGGCGGTCGACCGACCTGTAGCTGGCGGTCGACCGAAATTACCAGAATTCAGAAAACTACAATTTTTCTCAGAGCGGTCGACCGCCGGCTGATCCCGGTCAACCGAAAATAACAGCAAGCAATCTTCTACAGGGTTTTCTCAAAGCGGTCGACTGCTAGCCCACCTCCGGTCGACCACCAGCCCCGAAGCCTCCAACTTTGACTTTTTGTTTCCAATCTGTGGAGAGATTCCCTTCCCCATTTCTTTAATCCCAATGCTCCCAATCACCCTAGAAATTGTGGATCTAGGTCTGGGGCTTGTCTCCTAACCTTCCAAGGGTTATAAAACCTCTCTTTGATGTCATAAACCCTAAGAGACTCTAAGAGAACAAGAGGGATCAAGTTGGCTCAAGGAAGAGGAGGAATATCACTGTAGCCGTGAACAATGATTCGGAGATCAATGCCTCATCATAGCTGAAGATCCAAGATCTATTTTGAAGCCTTCATCTTCCCATGAACTGAAGCAACAACAAATCAACCAAGAGAGATCAAGATAGTAGCTATCAAGGGAAGGTTGCTGCAACGACCGTGAACAACATTCCTTCAACCAAGTTCTTCATCTGATCGAAGCCATTCAAGCATCAACTGAAGCCATTTAGTCATCTTCCAAAGCCAGGGAGTTCCAATCAAGCAAGGGTCTTAAGAAGAGCTTAAGGGAAGGCTGTCCAAGTGAAGAGAAGAAGAAGTACTGTAGCAGTGAACAGTACTTCGTGCAAGGAAACCTACATCGAATACAAGGCCATTCAAGTTGAGTCTTAAACCATTCAAGTAAAGATGTAATCAACAGAAGATCTGAAGCACGCACTCAGGGGGAGCCTTAATCAGGAGCATTCTAAACTGTGGTTTATTCGTTTTAGCATCTTGTGCCTAGTGTTTTTCATTTGTGTTTCTCATAAACTGCAAACATCAGTGTGTGTGTGGATCGTCTCAGATCCGTGGTAGTGTGTGGTCGTCTTGGTGTTCCATTCGTGTGTGCGTAGGTCTTCCTAGATCTACGTGTGTGTGTGGTTTTATTTAGATCATAGTGTTTGTGTGTGTAAAGTGCTGCAAGTAAAGTGCTGTAATTGTCGCAGCAAGTGTGTGTGTCGTTGATCCGGTTGTCAGGTCGTGTTGGAGACCTCATCTCCGTGTGTGTGTGTGTGTGTGTGTGTGTGTTGGGGCGCGTCCCCGTGTATGTGTGCAGGCATCGTCCTGCGTGTGTGGTTGGAGTGTCGTCTCCGTTTGGGGATTTATCCCCGAGTGAAGCCTCACTGGGTTTGGTGAGGGGTGGACGTAGGATTGCCGTCGTTGCATCCGAACCACCTTAAAAACCGTTGTGCATTGTGTGTTTTTTGTGTGGTTTGATTGTATTCGTTATATGGTCGTGTGGGAATGGAGAGATTGAGAGAATTGGTTAAAAAGTTTTCAAATTGCTAATTAATGTTTATCACATATTTTGTAAAAAGCTAAAAGTTTCTTTAAAATTTGTAAACACCCAATTCACCCCCCTCTTGGGTGTCATTGATCGCGGGACTTCATTTGCAAGGGAAGCCTCACTCCGGTTTGGAGTGAGGGGTGGACGTAGGCGGACTAGTGTCTGGCCGAACCACCTAAAAATTTCTGTGAGTTGTGGTTTAATTTTGTGTGATTGTTCCCTATCTTCTTCCTCCTTCACAGGTTTCTTTGACGATTTCCCTGAGCGCTATATGTTTTGCCGAGTGAGTCAGTTTAGCGTAGTCTTTCACCTGCTGTGATAGCATGCGATTTGGTGCTTTGAGGTTTGGTAGTTTGTTAAACGATATATCTATTTGTGTGCATGATTAGCATCTGATTTTGTGTCTGGTAGGATTACGGTTTAGTAAGAGCTAGTCATTCTGCATGTGCTTTTATTTGTCAGCTGGTGAGTGCTTCATTTGATTAACCCATCTGAGTTTTTAATTCTGTAATAGTTTTTAACGGGGATTCATTCACCCCCCTCTGAATCCGTGCCTTGCACCCCAACAAGTGGTATCAGAGTGGTCTCTGACTTTCCAGATCCAACAATCTGCAGAGGATCCTACTGTCTTCGGTGCTATCTTACTTTTGGTGCATTTCTTATCGATTGCTTTATGTGTTGAATCTGTTTGCTATCTGTCTTAATGGCTCATCCTTTTGTGTTTGATGGTTCTAACCTCAGTAAGCGGTTGGGCAGTCTATGTGTTTATATAAATTCCATTGACCCTAATCTATAGAGTTTGGTTTCAAAAGGTCCACACCAATTACCTCATGATGAGACCAAGTGGTCTAGAGAGGATAGAGTAAAGAACCGTGATAACGTCACAGTTCTCAATATTTTGAAAGCTGCAGTTAATACTGACATATTTCCTTTTGTTATAAGGTGCACTTCTGGAAAGGAAATCCTAGAAAGAATAACTGCTGCAAATGGGGAGCAAGAGGATCAATGATTGATGGTCAACCGGGATGATCATAACTCTGATCAACAGGAGGAAACTTCATCCAAAGTAAGCTCTAGATCCGAAGAAATTTCGCTTGATGATTTATGGAATATGAATGAGGAACTTACTGATAGATGTAAGAAATTAAAATCTAAAAATAAAAGGTTGAAAAAGAAATGTGATCAGATTAATTCTAATGTTCCCTGTGAAAACTATCAAAAACTGAGCTCAATTATTTGTGATCAAATCTTACTAAATGAGCGAGTTCAGAATGAAGAACTGATAAAAGAAAATGAAAGAATGATGGAAGAAATGAAAATTTTGAAGGATCAAAACAAAACGCTCATGGTCTTAAATACTGTTATGGTAGAAAAATGGTTAAACATTGAAAAGGGAAAGTGTGTTGAAAATGACTCTGAACAAAGATTGAAACAGAAAATTAATACACTCAAAAGTCTGAATGATGTTTGACATCAACAGGTTATCAGCTGTGAATCTGACATTGCTTGTTATGAGGTTGACATTATTTCTTTAAATTATGAAAATCAAGATCTAAGAAATTCCATGTCTAAATCTGTGAAGGATAAATGCAAAATGAAAATGCCTCTGGAAGATAATGTAAGTGGTTAAAGAAAGGGGACTGGCAACATTTCTGAAATTAAGCAAGCCAAGAGGAACCAGCTGTACACCACTTTTATTCGAAGCTCTGAAGTAGCTGGAACCTCAAGACAATCCCCAAAACAGTCTATTGCAATTGAAAATCAAAAACCACTGAAACATAAAAAGAACAATCTGCATGCTAAGAACTTATTTGATAAAAGCCATGCTTCAAAGAAATCCAATAATATTTCATGTCATTACTGTGGCAAGCATGGTCACTTCATGGACAATTATCTTGTGCTAAAAAAGGATGATCTAAATGTTGATAGAATGCATGCTAGGAATTTTGATGCTAAGAAACCTTCTTTTGTTCAAAAGAAAAGAATTCACTGCTTTTACTGTCATGAGATAGGTCATCTCATGCATGAGTGTAGACAAATGAAATTAGATGATCTAGCTACTGTAGGAATGCATGATAAACAACTACATGCTAAATATCATGCAACCCCTAAAAGAAAACTTTATTGCTTTCATTGTGGCAAATTGGGCCACATTGCTGCAGTTTGTTGGCATGCTCAGGGAAAGAAATCTAACTCTGAATTTGTTAAATTCCCTGTAAAAAGAAACGATTTCGGTTACAATAAATTTCTTGTACACAATGCTTCTCATGGAAATATTTTTTTTCAAAAGTTCAGCATATTGCATGTTTTAACTGTGGAAAGCCAGGCCACAAAGCTGCTAACTGTTGGCTGGCTGGTTATGAAAAGAAAAATTTCCATGTTAATAACAGAACTAATCATGTTCACTCACACCAACTTCATGCCCATGCTAATTCATATAAGGAGAACATAAAATCTATTATCTCTTGTCATTACTATGGACAGTTAGGACATTCCATGTCTAACTGCTATTTGATGAGGTTTGATGACTCTCAAGTGTTGAAAATGAGGAAAGCACTATTCAAAGGTGCTACTGTCACTAAAGGACCCAAGGAGACTTGGGCTCCTAAGAATGCAAAATGAGATGTTGTTTGCAGGAGTGCCTTGGGATGGAGAATAAAAAGGGGGTTTAATAAATCAAGGCACTCAAGTAAGGTAAAACCCCAACTCTGCTGATTATAGGCTTGTTCGCCTGAATTCTTCTTTTAGCTGCATTTCATGCCTAAGTTGTTAAATAAAATCTCATGCATACATGTTCTTAACTGCTTTGCTATGTGCTCTACACAATCTGAGCTCCTTCTTATATTGAGCCGTGTGTGCACATTTTCCTTGGAGATGTGTTGAACTCATGCTACATCTGCATGCATTAATGTGTTGACATATGTTTGTGCACATAGAGAAGGTTAGAAACTCATGAACATAGTCTGCATATTGGTGCATATATGTGAATCCCATGGGTCAATTGCATATTAGAACAGTCTAGCTGTTCATGAGCATATATTCCCTCATGTTTCTGATGTTCTGCTTATGCTACTTTCAGAATCTAGTTAACACATGCATTTAGTGAGGGGGAGCTAGTTGTTTTGTGCATCAATTTGTCTGATGGTCTCTCTAACACATCCCTTGATGCACATCTTGATAGTCTTCTTTTGGGGTGTCGTCACCTTGAGCTGTCATTCTTAATTGTTCTGATGTATGGATCTTGTGAACAGTTGTCGACACAAAGAGTCGACACTTTCGTGGATACTCTTCTGATCATGTTTCTACTCTTACTCTCCTAATTGGAATACTTGTCATGTTCTTAAACTTGTTCTTCAAAACACTGCATATTTGCTAAACCTTGAAGATCCTGAATTATGTCTTACCTTCAAATATTTTGATTGTGGTGCATATCCTTTCTACTGTTTATATTGATAAACCTTGTTTAAATCTGAAATCAATTGGTATCAAAATCACTCATTGTTGCTGAACACTTCTGTCAGATATTCATGAAGTTTTCAAAGGGCATATCTTGATCATAAATCTGAAAACATTTGTAGTAGGAATCTTCCATTATATGGAACTATGAATGTCTAAAATATCTCAGCTAGTTTAAGACTTATGTATTTCTTGCGTTTGAATAGGAATATTCTGAAAATGTCTGAATCAATTTGTTTTAATAAACTTTAACCACTTGATTCATGTTATATCCTGTAAGATCTCCTGAAATCTGGATATTTTTTTTTGGCTTATCTCGGTTGAAATGCTTTATATGAATATTATTCTTAAACATTTGATTGCTCTGGGTTTTGTCCAAAGGATAATATATGGTCAGAGCAATGACCTTGGTCACTGAGAAACTGGGCTCTTTATCAAGAAATGAAGTAAACCCATGTCATGAAGTGCCATAGTTATCTCTGCTGAAAAATTGATGAAAAATCAGTGAAATATTTAGACAGAGCAATGATTAGGTTGCACTGAGAAACTGGGTACCTCATCATAGAAATGTAGTCAACCTAAGTCATGAAGTGCCCTAGCTAACTCTATTCAATATGAATCATGACAGTTAGTCATACTAAGTGCTTAGGGATACTTGCGTCTAAACAACGTGTATCCTCTAGTTACAAGGTGTGTACTAAACTCGAATGATCCTAAAAGATGTTGTTATAAAAATGCTACTGCATAGAAAGAAAAATCTGAATTGTTTCTGAAATCTTGGACATAATCTGATGCTTTCCTGATTGTTTAATTTCAATATTTTGCAATCTCTAAGGAGCCATTGAAATTGAATGCTTAAATTGAAAGGAGATCAAACTAGATGTTAATATGAAAACTTGGTTCACCTTTATTAAGACTTGTTTTCAGATATGAGTATAGAAACTTTCATGAACAAACCTTGAATACACTATATTTAAACCATTCTGTCAAATAAAGATCATTTCATAAGTCTCTATAATAGAAGAATATGAAATTTCTTGATCTTTTGGATTTATGGCATAGCTATCTCATTGAAAATGTTCCTGCATATCTTGATCCTTTCAGTCTTCAGTCTGGTCTATTGCTGAAAATCTCTTGCTAGCTTGCTCTCATTCTTTTTCAACTAAAATTCTGAGTTTATTTTGAATGTCATATTTTGTGACTTCACTCCTCACTAGCATACTTCTTGGCTTGTCTGATTGTGTAGGACTACCCCTGTGTTTTTTTGCTGATTTGATTCATTCATCCAAGGGGAGAGTTCTTGAGAAAACATATTATTGTGCCATTTGTCTCAGGGGGAGATTTTGATTCAATCACATCATGCATGTTTGTATTTCTCATATCAAACTATTTTCTTTTTGATGAAGTCAAAGGGGGAGAATAGTTTGACATGAGTCTGCATCTTGCTATCTTGCATTATCCTTATGACTCATAGTATTGCCATCATCAAAAAGGGGGAGATTGTTGTGCCCCTGTGGTTTTGATGATAGCAAACACTATAAGTCATCATGTGTTTGCATGAAAAATTGAATGATGATGCATCTGGTCATTGCAATGTGCATTAATGAGAATTGATTGATGTGCATTGATTTGTGTGCATTAATGTTGTCATGATATTCATTTGCATGATATATGCATTTTCTCTTAGGTTGTTAAGTCATATGCACATAAGGTCCATGCTAGTTGTTCATTGTGCATACTAAGGTCGTGCATACACAAGGTCATTTCATCAAACAGATTACTGTTCGTGCATACACAAGGTCTATGCACATTACTGGTCTATGCACCACTGAGGTCGGTGCTAGCAGCATGTCATGTAAGTAACGTCGATGCATACACACACTTAGTTCATATGTGTTGAGTGTGCTTACTGGATTCATATGTTTTGATACTACAGTTAGTGTTATGTGTGTTGATCCTGTATTAAGTGGTTTATGAGGTCCACGCTTATCTCTGTCTATTGCACATGAAGTCCAAGCACATTTCAGACCACTGCATATTAGGTTGCATGCATACACATTCCATCAAACAGTTGGTGTGCATGTCATTGGACCATGCATCTATTGTCATACGCATGCATATGTCAGTGCACATTTGTCATGATATTCAGTGTATATCCCTCTATAGTCAGTGCAAGCCATTTCAGTGTGCATGGCATTTCATCGAACAGTTCAAGGTCAATGCTAGTATAGACAGCATGCATTCAAGGTCCGTGCACTTCATGATAGCCAGCTGCATGGAAGGTCTGTGCATAACCTCGGTGCATGTTTTCGTTAGTGTTCATAAGGTCTGTGCATCTTACTGCGAGCAAGTCTGTGCTTGGTTTAGCTGCATACATGTTCTTTTAGCTAACACATATAGGGTCAGTGCACATCTGTGATTCATATTTGTGTCTCATACTGTGTCTCATGTGCATATGTGTCTCAGTGCATGAACTGCGTCTCATTCTGCGTCTCTAGCGCATGCCTTGTGTCTCATACATATTTTTATTTACGTCTCATGCATTTGTGTCTTAGCATAACCTCGGTGCATAGTTTGCGTCTCTCATTGCGTCTCATGCACATGCTAGGGTCGTCTTATCTTGCGTCTCACATAGCCTAGTCGGTGCATGTCTAAGTCATTGCATCTGCGTCTCATGCATTGTTTGACTTGCATATTCAACCTCGGTGCAGATTTTGGCTCGCACAAGTCGGTGCATATTAACATCGGTGCATACTTTGCCTCATGCAGGTCGATGAATGTTTCTGTTGATAAAGCATACAAGGTCACTGCAATGATAAAGACGGTGCAAGCTTTCAATACTAAAAACACAAATGAGGTCGGTGTAAGTTTTCAGTCGGTGCATACTTCAACGCACAAGCGTAGTCGGTGCAAGGTTTTAGTCGGTGCAATCTCTTCGCCAAGCAACGTCGGTGCTATGTTCTCCTTGACAACATCTGCAGCAAGGTCGGTGCAAGGTTTTCCCAAACAAGGACTAAGGCAGCACATGAGCTCGAACTGAAGCAGGCACGTGTTTCCAGAAGGCTAGAGGCTGGCACATGATCTGAGGCAGCTAATGAGTGGGCACGTGATCCAAGGACTATGAACAGAGGAACATTCTCGTTCCTGCTAAGTGGACCAATGGGGTTTCAGTAGGGTTCTTCTTCCTCATCCATACGGAGCCCCTGCTCCTATATAAGGATACCCAACCCTTCGAAGAAGGGTGCTGGAGCTGCTAAGGGCTGAAAGCTAAAAGCTACAGTCTGTCTCCATCTGAAAAGAGACTTTCCAGTAGCAGAAGAAGAGGAAGAAGAGAAAGAAGAAGAAGGAGAAGAAAAGAGGAAGGAGAGCTAGTGTGTGATAAGAGAAGAAGAAGAAAAGAGAAGAAGAGAGGATCGAGAGAAGAGAAAAAGAAGAGAGAGTGATAGAGATTGAAGTAGGTAGTGTCCAGCTATCTGCCAGTTTCTGGATCAGACCCAAACCAATCTGCTCCTGCAAGATCTACATTCGTTTTCATTTTCTGTTTGTTCTATTTTCTTTTGTTGCTTTCATTTTTCACTGTGTTTTCCGATTCTCTGGTTTGAGGTCGGGGTTCCTCCTGTGGATTCAGGAGAAGAGAGACTTGGGTCTCTGGATGCTAGTGACTGGGTGTCGCTAGTGGTTCCCTCCGGTTTGGAGGAAGGGAGGATTGGTCCTCCGGTTTGCAAGTGACTGGGTGTCACTTGTGGTTTCCCTCCGGTTTGGAGGAAGAGAGACTTGGGTCTGTGGTTGCTAGTGACTGGGTGTCACTAGTGGTTCCTTCTGGGTTGGAAGAAGAGAAAAGAGTGTTCCTCTGGGTCAAGCTGTTAGGCAGCGTCTGTTGCAGATTGAGTCTGCTTGTTCTTACTTTTGCAAGGGAAGCCTCACTCCGGTTTGGAGTGAGGGGTGTACGTAGGCGGACTGGTGTCTGTCCGAACCACCTAAAAAATCCTGTGAGTTGTGGTTTAAGTTTGTGTGATTGTTTCCTATCTTCTTCCTCCTTCACTGGTTTCTTTGACGATTTCCCTGAGCGCTATATGTTCTGTTGAGTGAGTCAGTTTAGCGTTGTCTTTCACCTGCTATGATAGCATGCTATTTGGTGCTTTGAGGTTTGGTAGTATGTTCAATGATATATCTATTTGTGAGCACGATTAGCATCTGATTTTGTGTCTGGCAGGATTACGGTTTAGTAAGAGCCAGTCATTCTGCATGTGCTTTTATTTTTCAACTGGTGAGTGCTTCATTTCATTAACCCATCTGAGTTTTTAATTCTGCAATAGTTTTTAACGGGGATTCATTCACCCCCCCTCTGAATCTGTGCCTTACACCCCAACAGAAGACATTCACAAGAATGCATTCCGAAGTAGATATGGGCATTATGAATTCGTTGTCATGCCGTTTGGGTTAATCAATGCCTTTGCAGCCTTTATGCAGTTGATGAATAATGTCCTTAGGCCTTATCTCGACCGATTTGTTGTCGTCTTTATAGATGACATCCTTATCTACTCCAAGACACAAGAGGAATACGAAGAACACCTAAGAATAGCTTTGCAGATACTAAGAGAACACCAAGTGTATGTGCATCTTAATAAATGTGAATTATGACAAAAGGAAGTTCCATTCCTTTGTCATATTATTTCAAAAGAAGGTATCATTGTGGATCCTTCTAAGGTTGAAGCGGTCAAGAACTGGAGAAGACCAACGACCGTGACAGAAGTCAGGAGTTTGCTTGGTCCAGCTGGTTATTATAGGTTATTCATAAAAGATTTCTCAAAAGTCGCCATTCCTCTGACCAGATTAACAAGAAAGGAGAATCCTTTTGTATGGTCAGAAGAATGTGAGGAGAGTTTCTTGACTCTCAAAGAACATCTTACTACTGCACCCATGTTAGCACTGCCAGTTGAAGGTGGTGGTTTTGAGGTCTACACTGATGCGTCAGGCATAGGCCTCGGTTTTGTTCTAATACAGCATGGTATGGTAATATGCTATGCTTCGAGACAGTTGAAGCGACATGAGGAGAATTACCCGGTGCACGATTTAAAACTTACTGCTGTTATCTTCGCCTTGAAGATATTGGGGCATTACCTCTACGGAGAAAAATTCATAGTATTTTCATACCATAAAAGTCTCAAATATCTTTTCTCCTAGAAGGAACTAAATATGAGGCAAAGAAAACGACAGGAATATCTCAAAGAGTTTGACTTCTCCATTCAATATCATCTAGGGAAGGCTAATGTTGTAGTATATGCACTCAGCAGAAAACCTATGGCAATCTTATCTCGCCTCAAGATGAGTATGGTAAATCTCTTAGAAGACTTTGCCAAGTTGAATCTAGATATAGACACGGAAAGTGAAAGGTGTATCATCGCCAACATCCGGTCACAACCCACATTGATAGAAGATTTAGTAAATTTGCAAGAAAATGACCCTAAACTGGTTGAAATCAAAGCCAGCATTGATCAATGGACGGATTTCTCTGTCAAAACTGATGGAAGATTATTATTCCGTGGTCGGATCTGTGTGCTAGATCATGCAGAGACAAAGAAGCTGATTATGGAAGAAGCCCATAGATCGCGATATGTGATTCAACCAGGAGCTACCAAGATGTATCAAGACTTGAAGAGGAACTTCTGGTGGCCGAATATGAAGAGAGAAGTGGCAGATTTTGTTTCCCATTGCTTAACTTGCCAACAAGTCAAGGCGAAACACCAAAAGCCGACCAAAAAACTACATCCCTTATTGGAAATCCCTGAGTAGAAGTGGGAGAGCATAGGGATGGATTTCATCATGGGTTTGCAAAAAACAAGAGGCGCACATGATGGAATATGGGTGATACTTGATCCATTATCAAAATCTGCATATTTTCTGCCAATTAAGAGTCGATGGACAGCAGATATACTAGCTACATTATACATAAGGAGATTGTCCGACTACAAGGAGTCTCTATCACGATAATATCTGATTGAAACCCACGCTTCACATCACATTTGTGGAAAGGTCTACAACACTCCTTAGGCACAAGACTAAATTTCAGCATAGCATTTCATCCACAAACTGATGGCCAGACTAAAAGAACTAATCAAGTGGTAGAAAAAATGCTCAGGCCTTGTGCTATAGATTTTGTTGGAAGTTGGCACGACCATTTACCTCTAGTCGAGTTTGCCTACAACAATAGCTACCAAACTAGCATTCTAATGGCACCGTTCGTGTCCCTCGCTAGTGGCAGAGTGGACACCCTCTCCCTTTCCAAGGGGGAGGTCCTGGGTTCAATACCTGGTTCCCCCTCCCCATTTTAAAAAAAAATGGCACCGTTCGAGGCACTATATGGAATGAGTGGCCGTTCACCAATTTGCAGGAATGAAGTTGGGGAGAAACAACTTCTAGGCCCGGAACTAGTCAGGGCTACAACCGAGAAGGTACTACTTATCAAACAGAGACTCCAGATGGCACAATGAAGATAGAGGACATATGCTGACATCAGAAGAAGAGACATGGAATTTCAAGCTGGAGACCATGTGTTTCTCAATGTTTCCCAAGGTCATGAAATCAAAAGATTCAGCATCAAGGGCAAACTTACTTTGGGATTTATTGGCCCTTTTGAAGTTCTAGAAAAGGTTGGTGAAGTCGCCTATCTGATAGCTTTGCCACCTCAATTATCTGGCGTATATGACGTATTCCACGTCTCCATGCTAAAAATGTACGTTCATGACCCATATCATATTATAAGTCATGACGATCTTGTGATACAAAAGGACCTGACGTACGAACAAAACCCACATAAAATACTTGATCGTGAGGTACGTCATCTCAGAAACAAGACCACTCCCATGGTGAAGGTCTAGTGGAATAAATGCTTAGAGCAAGAAGCGACATGGGAAACGGAAGAAGCAATGTGCAGAAGATTTCCAGAACTGTTTAACTGTAAGTAAAATACACCTCCATAATCCCATGCAATGAATTTAGGGACCAAATTCTTTTTAAGTGGGGGAGGGTGTAGCACCCCTGGTAATTTTTTGAATTATTAGAAATTTAAAGAAGATTTATTTAGGCATTTAATAAGCTTACAGGACTTAAATGGGCTAAATAAGTTAAAGCATTTTGGTTAAAGGCCTAATTAATAACTAAATGGTTAAGCCCACTTTAAAAAGGCCTTAAAGCCTGAATTTGAGCCTTTTGGCCCAAGCACAATCCATAGAGACGTGTTAGGGGGAAGGTTCCCTAATTAAGATAAGGGGATAAAGGAGAACTAGAAGTGGAATTTGAACAGAACTCACTTTTCGGAGAAACCGACTAGGTCGCGGTCTATCGCTCGACAGCGCTATGAAGATAGTGGTCTAGACCAAACCGCTACCTACTTCAGAAACCGAAAAGTAGATAAACACAGAAAACTCATATTCATATCCACCAATCAGCCATGATTCGATGTGATCTAGAGAGGAAACCTATCTAGGACTCTTAGGGGATCGACTTGAAACACAATAGGATCCTAAATTCGAGGGTAAACCCTAGCCCTAGGTCATTCCCTATAAATAGGTCCCAGATCTGTCCAGCTCGAACCCTAATTTTTGTCACGCCCCGAGCCTTTAATTACAGTGGAAGACTCGCTCGGGGAGCGCGAACAGCCGGCATGGTAAGCCTCTCGCAAGCAAGAATCAATCAGAGCGCAAGACAATCACACAAATAAATGCAATTGCACAATAATATTCAAACTCCAACTTTATTTCATAAATGATCAATATTCAAGATACAATCACTAATTTGATTTTCATTCTACTAGACTCAAGAAATAGGAAAATTACATTGACTCAATCTAGACACTTTAACTTCCTATGTCTTCACTCTCATCTTTATAACACTTTCACTCGCTTCCGGACCCGCTACTAGTATAGCCCGAATCCGAATCCGAACTATTTCCATCTCCTGAAAAATATTGGAAAATAGGTCATGAGCACACTTGCCTAGTAGGTATCTTCGCATCAACATGAAGGCACTATTTAAGTAATTATCATTTTAGCTCTAAAGAAATAAGGTAAAATCATGCGAATGCGAATCAATCATGCGATCAAATCAATAGAAACAAGATAACCATGTAAGATAGAATGATCAAGAATGAGCTAGCAAGAATATAACAAGAACATGATATTGGCCTTCCATGAACAAGAATGTAACGAGATTGTACTAGCAAGTCACATATTCCTCACTTTAGCATCTTATGCTTAAGAGCAAGTGCTTCGTGAATTTCTGTGGAATATCAAGCAAGAATGTCATGTTGTGCCGTGGATCTTCACTTATTTATAGAAATAGTACTCCCAGCGTAATGCGACGCCAGTAGTATCATACCCCATGGTTTATAAAATAGTATGTTTCCGGCAATCAGCCGAGGGGACTAGCATAGAGCCCTTGAACACAATCAGTGCTCAATCGCATCTTCAGTTATAAAATAAGCTACTTCCACCCAGTATAACAGTAACGTATGGCCATAAATATAGCACTTCCAATAATTTCATGATAACTAAAATCAATGAATGAATGCTTCAACATAAGAATGTAGGAGTCAAGAAATAGACTTTAAACAATGTCATGCTCATAGAAATAAATCGACAGCATAACGGTATTTTCCTTAACTTCCATTTATTTTAGATCAATTTAAGCAATATGACAAGTTCTAGATCATCAAGGTTTGTCTAGAATCATAGGAATATCAACCCTTGGTCAAACCTTGGGTTAACAAATGCAAGCTATGTAACGGTCATTTGCTGGGCCGTTACATTATGTAACGCACCAGTAATAGGCCGTTACAGTGATCCGAGTCCAGAAGGATAAAAATAGACTCAGAGGAATGTGACGGTCTGGCACTGGGCCCTTACGTGAGTCTGACGGTCCAGTTCAAGGCCGTTACATTTCAAGAATCAAAACCACAATAGAGTGTTCTAATTAATGGGCTTTCATTGGTACAACCAACTCGGCGTCCTAATGGGAATCCCAGGCTCGCGGAGAATTACGGAGGCCTTGAAACAATGATTTCCTAGTCCATTGGAAGGATTATCCAATAGAGAGGTCCTCATATCCAAGATTGTGTTCCTATAGTGCAAAGTGTGAACTAATGACAACATACCGGAATATGTGCCATGTACGTATAGAATTGACTCTATTGACAGAGAGAGATATGTATAATCAATGTGAAAATCATGATAAAAACTTCGTCAATACAATGTTAAAAAGTCATGCTTTATAGTACAAAACTATAGAATTTGGTTTAACATAACTTAAGTGATGTGACACAACCTAGGACTCAACAAGCAAGCACAATTAAGCATTCAAAACGGACCGATAATGGCAACCGCTCACCCGATGCTCACTAAGACCCGGGGGTAACTTGGCAATGCCAAGGGGAGGTTGTGTGGGCTGGGCCCTTGCTGGTAGAGGGCCAGCAAGGCCAAGGTTTGATTCCCCAAGGGTATGGCTGCCCAAATCAAGGGTCCGACGAAGTGCCAAAGGGCACGGGTTCCACTCACTTCCCATGATGATCACTTATAGCAATGAGCTTAAGGATCAGGCTCTCGTCACGGACAGCGGAGTTTATGAACTAATATTGAAAGAACAAGCATGAATTAGAGCAAAGTTTTGGAGCACTCACTTGGCCGGTTTGAAGAAACTGGTCCCGCTCGGAGACGAGGGCGAGCGGGGAAGCGTGGGTTCCCCACACGCCGCGCCGGGGTTGCTTGACATGTTTAAGCTATTACAACACTACACCTCTCGCATGAGGGGGGACCTTGGGGTGGGGGTTAATGATATTACAATCAATACTACCTCCATGCAGGGAGGGGCCTTCAGCCGGCCAAGCGGGGAGGGGAAATCAAAGCAAAGAGTGAGGAATAAGTGATGACACCGAATCTGCCTGCTGTCTGCGGATAAGGATAGATAGCCGGTGTTGCAGCTGTAGAACTTTCTTAGGAATTTTTCTGAGGGCGAGACCAGTGGGGATCTCTTCGTCTCTGGAACAGGAGTGCCTCTGAATTTTTCCAATTTCTTCAGGGGTTGCTGCCGGCCTGGGCGGGAGCACGAACAGGGTTGCTGATTCTCGGATTGTCTGCAACAGATTATCAACAGCAGGAAAATGCAGCTACCCCGATCGTTGCTGAACTCTGAATCAGTCGCCGTTGGAACCGTTGGAACCATGGGTGAGTCCTCTTTATAGCAGAACAAACGGGGATGCCAAAAGATGCCGGTGAAGATCAGAGGACTCAGAAAAGTGAGGAGTGGTCGTTGCAGATAGTGGGAAGCAGAATCAAACGCCTGAAGAAGAAAATTGGTAACTTCTACTGCAAGATGCCGAACGGAGTTCCGCTTCTTGGTTCTGAAATTAGACAGGGAGAGGAAGAACGTTTAAGAAGAGCTCGTGGCCTGATTCCTTGGGGGTTTGTTGTGGTGAAGCTTTCTCTCCGGATCAGGATCTTTGCAGAGCTAGCTCCTGGTTTCCAACAGCAGGTTGCAGAGGATGCCCCAACAGCTCCCGAACTCAGAATCGAGCACCGTTGGAGTCGTTGGAACCGTGGACGAGTCCTCTTCACAGAAAAACTGACGGGGAGGCCAAATGATGTCAGAGAGGACCAGGGAACTCTGAACACTGTTGACAGGTCGGTGTAGACTGTGGGTAACAGGACTGCGAAGCTGAGGGAGAAAATTGATAACGCCTGCTACAGGATGCCGAATGGAGTTCCGCCTCTTGATTATGAAAGTAGACAGGAAGGAAAAGAATTTTGTAGAAGAGCTCGTGGCCTGATTTCTCCTGGGTTCGTCGTGGTGAAGCTCTTTCTCCGGCTCAGAACCTCTGCCAGGGCAGATCTGCGTAGTCGTGGAAGAATGGGCTTCCTGGGCAGCATCGAGCTCCGATGGGGACGAGACCACTGCTGTTGCGAAGAAGACAGGTAGACTCTTCCAACGATGGCTCTTGGGCTTCTAGGAACGTCCGGAGGAGGTCGGGGTCACTGCTGCAAGCTTCAGGTCTTCTGCAGGTCCTCTTACTCTAGATGGTAGAAGGTGGGGGTGATGGAGGGGAACAAGGGAAGATGGAGAGGATGAGAGGGGGCCGCCCCTAACCAAAGGGGAGGGGTCTTGGGCGCCCTAGGGCTGTGGAGGGAAGGGGATTTTTGAATTCAAATGGCCTAGGGAAGTGGAGGGTTGCATGGGGGAGAGGGAAGGGTGCTTGGGAAAGGGATGAGGTGGTTGGAGGGTGGCTTAGTGATTGGGGATGCTCCCTTGGGACTAGGGGGTGGAGTAATGGGATGTGTGGGGAAGGGGAGTGGCCTTTAATGGGGGTAGGTGGGAGAGTGGTGGTTGGGAAGGGAGGAGAGAGAAAATTTTCAAAATTGGGTGTGGAGGAGAGAGAAAGTGAAGTGAAAAAGAGAGATTAAGAGAGGGATGGGTGGGGAATCTCTCCCCTAGGGTCTCTCACCCAAATAATGGAATCTCTCCACTACATAAGAAGTTTGAACTCTCAAAATGGCAAGTTTTTCATTCATTGATTCATTAACTCAAAATGAGGGGAATGGGGTCCTATATATAGGCAACCCAGATTTTACAAAAAGTCCCTGACATTTGACTCAAAGACAAATAACCAAGGGGGTAGGGGGAGCCCTTGGGCCTAGCCTAATGAATTGGGTCCAATAGCTAATCTAATCAACCTAATGACACTCAAACTTAGGGGAATAAACAAAAGACCTAGGGACATGACTCAAATAAAAGAGAAAATACATCAAACGACTCAAATAAAAATTACATAGGACTCAAAATTAAATAACTAGACCATGCCGAATGCAACCGAGGCGAGGAGACGAGCTGTGAACGTGGGGATGGGAGGTGATGTCCCCATCATACTCCCGGGGTGTGGAGAACTCGACTCCGTCGAGTAAGTGTCCTTCCCTCCTCAGAGGGTGTGGAAGTGGTACTGCCCACAAGTCTTCCGAACGAGACCGATCCATCCACCTGCCGAGATAGTGCTCATATACCTTGCTCCTGGTGGTAGTGACATGTTCATCCAATATTCGTTCAATGCGCTCACGCTGGGCTCTCTTGGCTGGTGGTCTCTCCTCACAGGTGGGTGCTCTCTCAACGGAGGGAATAGGCTCAATATCCTCACAGGGTACCACCGTGGGTCCCTTATAAGGCACTAGGTCAGCTACATTGAATGTGGGACTCACTCCATACTCCTCGGGAGGATCTAACTCATAGGCATTAGCGCCAATGCACCTCAGGACCGGGAAGGGACCAGCCCCACGTGGCCTCAATTTGGAGATGACTCCCTGGGAGAGCCTCTCCTTCCTCACCATCACAAAGTCATCCACGTGGAATTCTTGGTGACGCCGAAGGGAGTCAGCCTGCCTTTTATAGATCTCATTTTCCTTGCTAATGTGCTTGCGAAGGTTTTCATGCAATTTTGTGAATGTTGACATTCTAGGGGTGATAGGTGGACCTGGGCAACCAAAAGTAGACCAATCATGCTTTGACGCCAAGAAGACTTTGATGGAATGGGGAGGATCGGGGCATCCATAGGTGATCCGGTCATGCATCGGGGTGACAAATGCTGGGGGACCCGGACATCCATGAATCCTCCTATCTTGCCTACGACTCATGGTGAGTGAAGGTGGACAACTACATCCGAATTTGGACCACTCATGCTTTATACTTAACATGTGGGTGATATGAATGAATGGACCCAACATAGTGTTCATGCCAAGTTGTGTGGTAGGCCTAGACACATGCATGTGTTTCCCAAAGGTGACCTCCATGTGTATAGGTGTGGGACAACCTTTGAACTCCCATTGGAAAGGATCGAATGGATCTAAGAAAGTGGTCATCATGGGGTGGGGCACAACCTTATTACCTAGGGATATGTGGCCCATGGTCATGGTTCCCAAGGTGTAACCCGGGTCATGGATGAGGTGGGTTTGGCCCAATATGGTGGGTGAGGGTAGGAAAGGGTGGGTGGTGGGTAAGATGGTTGGGCCACATGGGTATATGAAAGGGTCAAAGGGATCGTGGAAATGGTTACCTAGAGAGAGGAACTCCACATCCTCAAAGCCCCAAAAATATGGGTCATCCTCCTCCAAGATAATTGGGCCATGGTCGTTAGTGGGTTGGCCGACCAAAGCACTTGGGATCTCAATGGTAGGGGAGTGGACCGAAATGGGTTCTTCCACCATAGGGAGAAGGAAAAGAAGGTCGCTAGTGTAGCAACCAATGGTGCAGATCGATGTGATAGACCCATCACAAGGGTGGATGAGACTAAGGTTTGTTGGGTGGGCCGTCCCTAAGGTCAACAAGCAAGTCAACTCTAGCTGCCATTCTAGGCCTTTAAGGAGATCATCAAAACCCTCTACTTCGTAGTAGGATTGGATTGTTGTGTGAGGAGTGTGGATGGGCACTAGATGGTGGTCTTGCTTTATGGGTTGATAGGTATGGGTCATGATTTCTCTAATCAAGCTCTCCCTTAGCCACCTAACAAGGGATTCTTCTAAGATGAATTCGGCCCTATCAAGAGGGGGTGGTGTAGGGTGAAGATCCTCGTGCGGGGCTTCCTCTTCAATTGGGACATGGGTGCTCTCCATGGAGGGGATAGGTTCCCGAGGGGTATTTATCTTCATGTGACAAAGCGGGTGGACTACTTCTTCCAAAGCTAATGGAGTGGGAAAATTCTTTGATGGTGGGGTGATGATGGCCGGAGTATAGTAGACCCGGGGTGGTGAACAAGGACGGGATTCCCGCGGGTGGGAGAATACAAGGTTGTTGAATTTAAAGGTTCCCGAAAGGTGTGGCGGATGCACTAGGCAAGTCCGACGTGTTGGGTCGATGTCGACATTCCTTTCATCTAACCATTTCTTACCTAGGATTATACATGGACCCACCAATGTTCCCTCTTGACACCAAGCTCCATCCAAATACTTAGTCTTCTCGAACCATTTATGGAATTCAATAAAGACTTGGTCTCCATTGTGCACAATTTGTCCGGTCCTACAAAGAGAGGTAATGATATCGGGGGACACCCAATTTTCATATTCTAGGTCAATGAAATCAATTTCTACGGGCTCTCCATTAGGTAAGCATGCATGGGATATGATTGGGAGAGGGGCCATGTGACCCAAGACTCAATGTTAACAAGGATGGGTTGACAATGCACGGTTCGGATAAGAATGCAAGCATGCCCTAGGACTTGACTTGATAGAGACAAGTCAATGACTTGCTCTGATACCAATTGATGTGACACAACCTAGGACTCAATAAGCAAGCACAATTAAGCATTCAAAACGGACCGATAATGGCAACCGCTCACCCGATGCTCACTAAGACCCGGGGGTAACTTGGCAATGCCAAGGGGAGGTTGTGTGGGCTGGGCCCTTGCTAGTAGAGGGCCAGCAAGGCCAAGATTTGATTCCCCAAGGGTATGGCTGCCCAAATCAAGGGTCCGACGAAGTGCCAAAGGGCACGGGTTCCACTCACTTCCCACGATGACCACTTATAGCAATGAGCTTAAGGATCGGGCTCTCGTCACGGCCAGCGGAGTTTATGAACTAATATTGAAAGAACAAGCATGAATTAGAGCAAAGTTTTGGAGCACTCACTCGACCGGTTTGAAGAAACCGGACCCGCTCGGAGACGAGGGCGAGCGGGGAAGCGTGGGTTCCCCACACGCCGCGGCGGGGTAGCTTGACCTGTTTAAGCTATAACAACACTACACCTCTCGCAGGAGGGGAGACCTTGGGGTGGGGGTTAATGATATTACAATCAATACTACCTCCACGCAGGGAGGGGCCTTCAACCGGCCAAGCGGGGAGGGGAAATCAAAGCAAAGAGTGAGGAATAAGTGATGACACCGAATCTGCCTGCTATCTATGGATAAGGATAGATAGCCGGTGTTGCAGCTGTAGAACTTGCTCAGGAATTTTGCTGAGGGCGAGACCAGTGGGCATCTCTTCGTGTATGGAACAGGAGTGCCTCTGAATTTTTCCAATTTCTTTAGGGGTTGCTGCCGGCCTGGGCGGGAGCACGAATAGGGTTACTGATTCTCGGATTGTCTGCAACAGATTATCAACAGCAGGAAGTCGTGGCTGCCCCGACCGTTGCAGAACTCCGAATCAGTCACCGTTGGAATCGTTGGAACCATGGGTGAGTCCTCTTTACATCAGAATAAACAGGGATGCCAAAAGATGTTGGTGAAGATCAGAGGACTCAGAAAAGTGAGGAGTGGTCGATGCAGATAGTGGGAAGCAGAGTCAAACGCCTGAGGAAGAAAATTGGTAACTTCTGCTGAAAGATGCCGAACCGAGTTCCGCTTCTTGGTTATGAAAGTAGACAGGGAGAGGAAGAACTTTGCAGAAGAGCTCGTGGCCTGATTCCTCCGGTGTTTGTCGTGGTGAAGTTTTCTCTCCGGATCAGGATCTCTGCAGAGCTAGCTACTGGTTTCCAACAGCAGGTTGCAGAGGATGCCCCAACAGCTCCCGAACTCATAATCGAGCACCGTCGGAGTCTTTGGAACCGTGGACGAGTCCTCTTCGCAGAAAAACTGACGGGGAGGCCAAATGATGTCGGAGAGGACCAGGGAACTCTAAACACTGTTGACAGGTCGGTGTAGACTGTGGGTAACAGGACTGCGAAGCTGAGGGAGAAAATTGATAACGCCAGCTACAGGATGCCGAATGGAGTTCCGCTTCTTGATTCTGAAAGTAGACAGGAAGGAAAAGAACTTTTCTAGAAGAGCTCGTGGCCTGATTCCTCCTGGGTTCGTTGTGGTGAAGCTCTTTCTCCGGCTCAGAACCTCTGCCAGGGCAGATCTGCGTAGTCGTGGAAGAATGGACTTCCTGGGCAGCACCGAGCTCCGATAGGGACGAGATTACTACCGTTACGAAAAAGACAGGCAGACGCTTCCAACGATGGCTCTTGGGCTTCTAGGAATGTCCGGTAGAGGTCAGGGTCGCTGCTGCAAACTTTAGGTCTTCTGCAGGTCCTCTTACTCTAGATGGTAGAAGGTGGGGGTGATGGAGGGGAACAAGGGAAGATGGAGAGGATGAGAGGGGGCCGCCCCTAACCAAAGGGGAGGGGTCTTGGGTGCCCTAGGGCTGTGGAGGGAAGGGGATTTTTGAATTCAAATGGCCTAGGGAAGTGGAGGGTTGCATGGGGGAGAGGGAAGGGTGCTTGGGAAAGGGATGAGGTGGTTGGAGGGTGGCTTAGTGATTGGGGATGCTCCCTTGGGACTAGGGGGTGGAGTAATGGGATGTGTGGGGAAGGGGAGTGGCCTTTAATGGGGGTAGGTGGGAGAGTGGTGGTTGGGAAGGGAGGAGAGAGAAAATTTTTGAAATTGGGTGTGGAGGAGAGAGAAAGTGGAGTGAAAAAGAGAGATTAAGAGAGGGAAGGGTGGGGAATCTCTCCCCTAGGGTCTCTCACCCAAATAATGGAATCTCTCCATTACATAAGAAGTTTGAACTCTCAAAATGGCAAGTTTTTCATTCATTGATTCATTAACTCAAAATGAGGGGAATGGGGTCCTATATATAGGCAACCCAGATTTTACAAAAAGTCCCTGACATTTGACTCAAAGATAAATAACCAAGGGGGTAGGGGGAGCCCTTGGGCCTAGCCCAATGAATTGGGCCCAATAGCTAATCTAATCAACCTAATGACACTCAAACTTAGGGGAATAAACAAAAGACCTAGGGACATGACTCAAATAAAAGAGAAAATACATCAAACGACTCAAATAAAAATTACATAGGACTCAAAATTAAATAACTAGACCATGCCGAATGCAACCGAGGCGAGGAGACGAGCTGTGAACGTGGGGATGGGAGGTGATGTCCCCATCATTAAGTAGAAGTGATAACAAAACATGCAATACCTATCATGAATACTCAAATATCCTTAAAATCACATGATTAGGTTTAAAAACTTAGGTAACTAGGCTTTAACTATAATAAGATTGGCAGGTTATATTCTGTCTTAGGTTTGACAGAACACAGATTCTAACGGTCTTAAGAGGGGGCGTCACAGTGAAAGTGACGGTCATGATCAAGCCGTTACTTGAATGTAACGTGTCTGTCCAAGCGCGTTAGAAACATCCGTGCAATTCAAATACTACAGAGTTTGTAACGGTCTGTAGTAGGGCCGTTACTTGAAAGTGACGGTCCTATGCTAGTGCGTTACAGTATCTGCTAACAGAAAACAATCATAGAAACTAAGAGATCAACTCACATCATGTCTTTTATCAAAACATGATGAGTTTCTAGTCATGTTAACGAAGTAAGGCCATCTACATGCATAGGTAATCATGAATAGATGAATAGTCATGTTTTAATTTCTTAATTTGGCTAAGAGGTGCATGATGTGCATAGAACAAATAAAACATGAAATCAATGCTCTATAATGCATGGAATTCAATCAAACCAGAGGGCTTTTAGTCCTATCATGCTGTTTTTGACGTTCATGAGATAACCTACCTCTTACTTAGACTGTAGTTTCTGAATTTGGTTGAGAACCCTGCCCTAGATCCCTTCCTTCTCTTGTGACTTTTTCAGCAACTTCTTTAGGCTCTAACTCCACGCCCTCTTGACCTAAAGATATGAATTTCGGAGGGGAGTTAGTCTAAAGTATTGTAAACAAATTATTCTAAAGAACTTACCTGAGATAATGACTCCTTATCTTGCTTCCTTACGCCCAAAAAGTAAGGGTCGTACAGTTCAGAACTATGCCCTATTTATAGAGTTTAGGCTAGGGTTTGAGGATTAGATCGAGTTTAGAGCCCTTATTTCATCAAATCCTAATCTCTAAGAGTCCTTAGAGATTTTACAATCCTTCCCAAGTCGATCCATAGTAGATAGGAACATCAAGTTCCAATCTTTTCATGAGTCCCTTTAATTACAGAACTAACAGGAATGTAACGGTCGAGTGCCCATGCGTTACATGGATGTGGCGGTCTTACGATAGACCGTTACAGTCATCGTAGCTTAGAGTTTCAATTTATAAAAACTCTTTTGTTAATTATCTAAACAATTATCTTATATTATTAGTATTTATCCTTAATATCCGTGGATAGGCTTAAATACCTTCTAGAATATGGGCCCAAACCTAATGGTCTAGGTCCTAAACCCTTTTGGACTTCAACTAAGTGGGTTGGGTTAATTGATTAACACAATTTTGGCCTTATATTGATTATTTAGCCCAATTAATGCCAGAATATTATTTAAATAACTAGAAATTACTTTTATAAATTTTGGGGCTCTACAATTTTGGACCACGAGGATCGAAGGTATAGTATCATCTTTTTTAGTTATGGCTTTAGAACTTTTTATTCCCCTTAGTATCTTCTAACGTCCCTCCGATTTTCATGTTAGGAGGACAAGCAGTCAAGGAGTTAGAAAGTGCGGATGTTACTGTTTCTACGTAGGACGCGCGTGAATGAGAGCTTCTTTCCAGGAAGAAATTTGAAGTCTAGGACCAACCTAAGAGGTAGGTTGTCTCACAATTGGCTTAAACATCATGTTAGGAGCAAAAGCCCTCCATTCCCTCTCATTTTCATGCACCATGCTCGTAGTATTTCACGTTTTACCTTGATCGCGCAATAGGATTTTATTTTCATGCTGTCCATGTAATGCTAGTGAAAAAGATAAGAACTCTGATCAAATTCATACCTTCTCATGCATTTGTCACATGCTATCATGCTTCCTCTTTCTGTTTTAGATAGTTTGCATCATTATCCGTAATAGAAGTAGGCCCTGCAAGGCCCGTATTTGTTTCTGTCTGATGAAGGCAGATAGCGGTCCATTAGAAATCGTGACTTCCAGATAGCGGCTATGATAGAACCGTGATCTGTGTTCTGTTCACCCGAAATAGTAACCAGATCAAGTGTCATGATTTTCCCGCTATGCATAATAGTATCTATTCTATGTTTTTTGATGGTTATGCCTATGTTATAGCATGTTTTAAAGGGGATTATGTTCTATGACTCTCATGATTTGAAAGTTAATTTCATCATATGCTAATTTCACACTAAAGCTTATAGTTTTGTACTAAAGGGATTTCTACTCCTTTGGTGGTACTTTTTATATATCGATTTCTATTTTGGACCTGTTCACTCTCATCTTCTATCTTTCTTTGTTATTGGTACATAGCCCATACTCCGGTACATTGCTATTAGTCACTTGCATATGATAGTAAATCTTCTTGGACATTGAATGCCTCTTCGTCGGATATTCCTTCTGTTGGACTAGGAGTTCATGTTTCAAGGCCTCCGTAAGACTCCGCGAGCCTGGGATTCCCACTAGGACGCCGAGCTGGTTATACCCTAAAAACCCAAATCTAGAAAAACACTTCATGATTTTTTGTGTTCTGTCTTGATCACAGCCCTCGATCAACTGTTACCTGTAGATAGCGGCAGGCCGATGACCACGTTCATGCCGGCGTGTTCCTGTTCCAAGTTGACACATTCTTGTTCATGTCACGCCCTGGGATTTGTACAGCAGAAGATGTTCGGGAATGTGAACAGCCGGCAAGATAAGACTCTTGCAATCAAGATAATCAGAGTGCTAAACACATCCACACATAAGAATGAATGCACAATAATTGGACAGAACCTTTACTTTTATTGAATAATAATGAAAAGTTACATAATGTTGGCTCTTGACTCTTTACATTACTAGACTCAATAAAATAAAATTACATAATGACTCAAGACTAATTTTAAGGACTCATATCAATGGCTTCACTCGTGTATTATTCGCTCTCGGATCCGCCACTTGAATAGTCTGAATCAGACCCACTAGCATTTCTTCAAAGTATTGGAAAACTAGGGAATGAGCACACTTACCTAGTAGGTATCTTCGTATCAACATGTAACACACTGGTTAAATAATAAAATATAAAAGTAAAATTTTGAAATATGTATTAGAATTAAAGTTATTTCCTTGCTATTTTTATGATTTTCTTAATTAAAGAATATTGTTTATTTTTTGAAAGCGATTGTTGTACTCGGACTATTTCCCCAGCCAAATACCCAGAGATAGGGGTTTGGGAATTTCCTCGAACACCTTCAAGGCATGGGCTACCCGGCCCATCCGACAATCCAGTGGGCCCGACCAACGGCCCTAGCACGTTGGCCGAGGTGCACGACGGCTCTAGCAATCAATCGCGATCGCTCCCGATTCATAAGTCACGGATTTCCTCCGCACTCTACACGGTCACCCGGGCCGCCCCGGGGACACTCCGACTACAAGCCATGCCACATGGCACTCAGTGAAAAGGTTCGGGCCTACCCCAGAACGCTTTCCCTCAACCCTCCAAAGTCAAAGCGAGACCCAAATAGGTCAACCACAGGCTCAGGAGGCCCGTAGTACGCGTGTACGGCTCACACACGTGTGTTCGTCATTCTGCCGAACACCTTGTGGGCGCACGTGTTTCAACCCTTTCACACCAACCCATGGGCCATCCCATGGTCCCAGTACACCAATTGGGTCCTACAATGACCCCCCAGCAAGTCAGGGCCACCCCCGACCCTCAGACACGTGGCAACATGCCACTTGACTTTAGCTCTCGGGCCAACCCGAGGCTACCCTGCCAACCCATCCTACAACATGGCACGTAGCACGAGGTAAGGCCCATCGGCCTAAGGTGACTCCTTCCAGCCCCTACAGACTTCTACCCTTGGCCCTTGGCCCTTGGCCGAATCCGAGGCCCGTCGGCCACCCACGTGGCTCGTTCGGCAACCCGGGGTGTGCCAGGCATTCGCCCGAGCACCTTGCGAGCGGCCAGCACAACTCGAAGAACAATGGCTCCCATGGGCCATTTCAATACCCCGAAACTTCATATCCCCCAAGGGATATCCCCAAATGACAAAGGAAGATCCCCGGGGGCCATCCCTCGGGGTTACGGCTTTGCCCGGGGGGCCGTGCGCCCCAGGGAGTGGCCGCGCCCCCGGGGAGAGCGAACTCCCCGGGGGGCCGCGCCCTCTCTCCAGCCCGGAGGCCCGACGGCCCTCCCCAATCCTAGTCCGTGCAAACTCTCAGTTTCGCGGTCCGAGGTTCGTGCAAGGTTCGTCGTTGTACCCGTGTGCCGAAGGATTCGCGAAGCCGGAGTCCCGGGATTATGTTGAGTCACACACGTCAATCCCTCGATCTTCGCGCACAAGTAGCCAGTCCACCAGTGTATCCTCCCAGTATCCTTTATCCTCTTGCTTCTTAACCAATTTGAGAAGAAAAAACACAAAAAATGGGTTTTATAGAGGTGGGGCCACTCCCCCTCTCTCTCTTCTACCTGGTCCACCCAAACCCCCCCTTGGGGAGGGGTTTAGGCAGACCAGCTTGGGCCTCCAAGCTAGTCCGCCTAAACCCCCAAGGGGGGGGGGGTTTAGGCGGACCAGCCTGGACCCCAGGCTGGTCCGCCTAAACCCTTGAACAATAAAAATAAAGATTTTAAAAACAAAAAAAGGGACACTTTGGTCCACCTAAAACCCCCAAGGGACGGGGTTTAGGCGGAGTAGCTTGGACCCCCAAGCTGGTCCGCCTAAACCCCATCTCTTCCACTCACACACACACACACACACGAAAAAACACATAAAAAATTCAAATAAAATAAAAAAAACACTATTTGGGGGGTTTACCCGGACCAAGTTGGACCCTCAACTTGGTCCACCTAAACCCTACCCCTCACCCCTCCAAACTTCTATAAATTGCCCCCCTTACCAAAACAAGCTACAAAAAACAATGCATGCATACAACGCGTGAAGGAAGGAAGCAACGCATGGACGAGCTAACTTCCCCGGCCAAATTGTCGCACCCTCGGACTCCCGAGGCTTTCGGCAAGGGTCAAGAACGTGAGAAGACAAGTGCGCATGCGATTGACTTGCTAGTCGGCTCACACACGCCGAGGGTATGTCTCACGTACTCCCCTCACGCGGTGTCTAGCCGTCTCATGCCAAGTCCATCCCCGCCTCGTGTAAGATGACCGTACCAATGGCGAATACGCCCGCGCCCCGGGTCCGCCCGTGTACGCCGACTTACAACACTTACCGCGGTGATGAAAGGTATCGCGTAACGATCGCGTCGGCCCTCGACACGGATCCACGTGCCCACCGTTCATCTTCCAATCAGCCGTCGGCCCCTCAGATTGACAAATCAAGTCTTGTCGGACCTCTGGCTTGAGAATTACAGTCCCGGGGCCGACCTTGACTCGCCAGCATGACAACACTCACCGTCCGAGACCCGAACCCGACCGCTCAAATTGAGCCGCGTCCGACCTCCGCCAGGCGCCAGCCATGTCCGTTCTGACCACCAAGGTAGTTAGATCTACACCAACTCCTCTGTAAATAGTTCCAGTAAAATACGCGGACACCTGCTTTGTCACGCAATGACCCGGGGGCCGACTCACGTGTCGGAAATGTCCCGCGGCTTGCGCCCGTTGTACTTCGGCCTCCTCGGCCCATTTGTAAAGCCCATGTGGCTCATCGTAAAACCACTGAAATACATACACCCGTATTCGGGCCCCCAGCTTCCAACCCACACCACTCGGCATCCGTGCCCGATACCCCAACTCCAGTGAACGCCCCTCAGTCTATACCGTACCCCTAGCTGCTGAATGCGCCCAGCCCTACACCCATGGCTTCAGACACATATACAGACTTTTCTTCAGCATGGAACGAAGGTATTCATATTCAATCCGATGTAAATAAACACCGGTTGCTTGGGGCTGGTGGGGAAAGACGTCATGTACACGATTCCCGCAATCGCCTATGCACTCGCACCCATGGAACCCCTTCTCTCCACGTGTCGCCCGATCACCTGAGCCCACGTGCCGCGCCCTGGTGGCGCTTCCCCGGTCAAACCTTGGTTCCATGAGTGATTGTCGAGAGATCGACTGGTACGCCCGCACCCTGTCCGGTTAACCCTTAGCCCGACATTCCCGTGCCATTCCGCCCCTTTCGACTTTCCGTAAAAGGAGAGTGCCCGATACCGCCGTGAGAGGCATGCAACTGCAAGGAGGATACCTGAGATACATCAAACTCTCGTATTTTCCTTCTTCGCTGTATTCCTTCCTTCACCCCGATTAACCGACATAAAAACCCCACGCAACAGAGAGGATGGCACGCCCGGTGGGACGTCTCCTGCCTTCCTTCTTTTTGCTGAAGAATAGTCGGTGCCAACCCTGAAGCCCGGTGCCCTTTCCCTACCCTTGCAGGAGAGGCAGAGGAGGGCACTCATGCGCATTCTCCAGTGGCTCCCGGTTCGCGTTCTGATCGTCGGGCCGTTCTCAGCGACTGTCAGCGGCCGTCGCCTCCGCAGCTCTAAACATTCCGGCAACCATGGCGGCCGTCACCTACTGTCCCAACGTCATCGCCACCCACGCCCGGGTGGGCTACTTGGTGACACCGATCGCTTTCGGCAGCTTCGCCCCGGTTATCGAATCGCCCTACTTTCTAGGTGTGATCCCTATGGCTGCTTCTCAGCCAACTCCAGTCTCTCCAGTGGCCCCTGCGGCCAATACGCCATGCGCTTCTCCAGCTCCAGTGTCCCGCCCGAGTGCCGGGCGCCGGACTGTCATTGCAGGCCCCTACAGGGCCCCCATATCAACGCCAGCTCGGGTGAACATCAGCTCCCGATGCCAGCCCCGTCTGATCTCCAACACAGGCCCCGTGCCCCGGACTTCGGTCACTATCTCAGCATCTTCCTCGCGAACTCAACCCCCGAGCCCCAGCAAAGTTGGCACGCAACACGGGCTCCCTGCCCTGGGTCCACGGCTTCCTAGCATCTTCCTCGGGTCCTGAACCCCGAGCCCCAGCAAAGCCGGCACCCAACACGGGCTCCCTGCCCCGGGTCTACGGCTTCCCAACATCTTCCTCGGGTCCTCAACCCCGAGCCCCAGCAAAGCCGACACCCAACACGGGGTCCCTACCCCGGGTCCACGGCTTCCCAGCATCTTCCTCGGGTCCTCAACCCCGAGCCCCAGTAAAGCCGACACCCAAAAAGGGCTCCCTGCCCGGGGGCCACGGCTTCCAAGCATGTTCCTCGGGTCCTCAACCCTGAGCCCCAGCAAAGCCGGCACCCAACACGGGCTCCCTACCCTGGGTTTACGGCTTCCCAGCATCTGCATCGGGTCTCCCACCCCGAATCCCGGCAAGGCCGACACTCAACACGGGCTCACAGCCCTGAGTTTACGGCTCCCTGGTTGTGCACTCGGGACCCCAGTCCCGAGCTCCAGTTAAGCCGGCTCTCCCCGTGGGTCTTCCACCAAGAGGGCAGCTCTTCTCAGCACCTTCCTCGGGCATTCCGACCCGAGCCCAGACTACGTCGGCGCCCACCACGGGTCCTCGACCAAGGGGCGTCGACACCTCGGTACTGCCAACGGTGTCACCTTCCGGCGCAAGAGTGTCATCTCGAGCCTCAGTGACACTCTTATCGGCGCGGGCGAAGGCTTACACCCGAGTCGCCCAGCCATCGATTCCCGGCGCGGGCTACTTACCCCGGGGACCGATCCCGACACTTCGGACTGACAGCTTCAGGTTGCTAGTCGTTCCGGGCCATATTTTCTCGGTCTACCATCTTGGGGCGGTGTCTTCCTCAGCTCCTCAAAAGAAGCATCGCCACGGCCGTAGAAGCAGGTGACTCACCATCGCAACCAGCAACTCCGGCAAGACTGTCCTTGTCGGCGACTTGCGGATCCGTCTCGACGGGGGTGAGCCAATTATACCCCAAGACCGGACCGTTCCTACCATCCCAACTTCCAATCGTTTTGACCTCTTGCGTCAAACACGAGAGGACGGGGCGAAGCATAAAGGAGGGGGTTCCTCGGCCGCAGCCCGGGGGCACCCACCGCAGCAAGACATACAGCCTACCAAAACAAATCGTCGGAAAAATGTTGACAAGGGAGACCAGCAATCGGACTTGAGGGGAATCTGGGTCACCCCAGAGGAAGCTCAAGCTGTTCGAAGGGTGCGTATCACCAACCCTCTATGAGCACTCAGACGCGGCATCAGACAGGATGCGGCGGGTCTCACAGCAGCATCGTCTGACGACGCGCAGTCATCCAATGTCCCCCGCTCAAGCAAGCGGAGGAAAAGGCGAGCCCGTCCTTGGGCCATCCAGCAACGTGTCCAGGGTTCTCCTCCGACCAACATCGGGAGTGAGCCCCCTCCGTAACGCATCTCAGTCTTCGACAGACTAGGGACGCCGGTCCGCCCCGAGCGATGCTCGCGAAGGAAGCGGACGGCCCTGTTTATCAATGATGCGGTTCGAGTGTTCGCGTGTTACACCACCGGACACCGGCCAGACACCGAGTCTGACGATTTAAACCAGCCTCTGTCTCACTTCAGGAGGCCGCACCATCAGGCTCCGTCACCTCCTTCAACAAGTCATATCGGCACTTCTGCCGGACCGCAAGCGTCGGAACGCACAGAAAAGGTCCCGGTGGAAGACCGCGACCCTCCTATCAATGCAGAGCCGGTCAACCATGACCCGCCTGCAAACGAGGTTCAGGAAGTGACCCTCGACACTCCAATGAAGGAGAACCAGCACCTGAAGGCCCTCCTGCAAGACCTCCTCCAGGAATGAGACCTTCATCCACAACAACCTGCTAGGCCTTAGGCCGAGGCGCCGGCACCCCCGGTAGCGCGCGATGCTGCCAACACCTCAGCGGCGATTGCCCGAACCCCGTTGGCAACTGGGTTTGGCATGCCCCCGGTTGAGACTCAACCACGAGCCTCCAACACGCCAGTGTCGGGGGTGTTGACACCCGTTTTATGACCGATAAGTTGGGTCATCTCCTTGTTCTATCCATGTGATGCTCCAAGTTGTTCACTCTTCATTGAGTTTCCTTCGTCGGTTTGAAGCTCATTTTATGGGTCTTCTCTCCTTGGTTGAGTGTGGTTCCTTGTGGCTTTTCATTTGGATGAAGCTTAGCAAGCTCTTAATCAATTTTGATCTTCATTGTTTCTAACGGTCCTCTGCATGGGCGTTATTTTCTTCTAACGCATGATCCCATGGCCGTTACTTCTTGAAGAGTCCTACAACTTAAGGTCTTTGTTCCAGCTTATCCATTGGCCTACCCATTGAATCTAACGGTCTGTCATGCAGCCGTCACTTTCTTCCAACGCGTCTAGCCATGGCCGTTACTTATCTTGCAGAGTCCAACTTGTTTGATCTTCTTCTGTTGATCTTATCTCTTTTGAGATAAGATTAAATGTAACGGTATCCCCCTGGCGCGTTATTTTCATATGGCGGTCTGTCGAGTAGCCGTTACATCCAACAGAGAGTCCTGACAGTTCAGGCCTTTTCTCTGCTACTCCGTGGTCGAGATAAGAGTTTGAATTGGTGATTTCTCTTCCAAATCTGATCCTCAGAACCTTCTGTTTGATTCTATGGACTCTTGGTGATATTATCTTCAAGGATTTGCTAAGAGTTATCCTCTTTTCTTGCTGGATTATCCTTTGTTCGATCGGAGAGTTTGAGGGCCTATAAATAGCACCCTTAACTTCATGGCCCAAAAAAATGAAGATCTGGAGTTCGCGTCGAAGTGTTGCCGCATTCTGGAGCCACATCTAATCAAGGAGACTCATCATTCACGTCCAGCTGCTTCACGGTGAAGGGAGTATTCGTTCTATTGAGTTTCAAAGTTCATCATTGCATATTGTGTTCTTCCTCCTCCCTCTCATCATAGGCATTGTCCCTCTCCTTGTTTCCACGTTCTGCATATGGTTTTCATCATCTAAATATCTTCCAATCTTTTAAAACGCCCAGAGGGGTTAAAAAACCAAAACTCTCCCAGTACTTCCCTTTCCTTTTGCATGATCTTAAGTTCTTTGAGAATTGATACTACGCTTGTTTAAAGGGCTAATCTGGGTTTGTTTTCTTGTGTTTCATGATCTTTGGCAGGTTTACAGGTTCACTACACGAGACCCAAGTCTTCTGTCCGGCTGGAAGAGTTGTAGTTCAAAGAATTCATAAGCTATTACTGCAGGTTTTCTGACGGTCTTGTGCAGGCGCGTCAGGCTTCTATAACGGTGCATCGAGCGACCGGCACATTTCTGTGACGCACGGGGTCTGGACCGTTACATTCGGTTGGTCTGCAGATTTCAATGGTTTTCTCTCTCCCGTGGGCGGGTTCTTCATCCACCTATTTCCAAGGTATTTTCAAGTCTCTGGCTTGTGTTTACTTTGGTGGCGATCATGTTCTTTCTTAGTATTGGGCATTAGCTTTCTCTCCATCTCATATCTCTTATTTCCTTTATTTGCTCCACCCTCGCGGTGTGTTTTTATTTGCTCTTACTCCACGCCCGGCGTGTGTTTTTCTTTATTCCCTTAGTTTAGCTTGATGATTGAGATAGCATGCCCATGCTAGAGCTTGTTCTGGTTGCCTAGGTTCATGGTTCACATGTTCATAGGTTGATTGAGATCTTTGATTTTTGCTTATCATCTTTATTACACATCAAAACAAAAAGAAGAAGAGAAGCAAAACAAATCAACAGATAATTTTTTGGCGATCACGGTGGGACAACTTGTGCCAATCGTGTCTTGCTCTCTCTTTAAACCTGCCATCATTTCCTTGTTTAGTTTCCTCGGATTTCCCTCTTACTTCCTCTTGTTTCTGGTTCCCTGGGTAGTTTGATGGCCCTCTGTCCCTGCGTCACTCCACTTTGACGCAGGGGCTTTCGACTGTTACATTCCTCATCCTGCTGTTTAGGCTTTTCACGGATTTCCCTTTTATTTCTGGTTTGTTTTTGGCTCTCTGGCTCATACGACGGTCCTGGGTCCCTGCGTTATATTTCTTCTGGCGGTCTGGCCTCTGACCGTTATATATTTCTGACGCGGGTCTTCTAGACCATTACGCTCCAGATAGGTACGCATCCCGAGGTGCATTCTATTTTCGCAATTTTTGCTGTGATATTCTTGCTTGGGTGTTATCTGGCTTCCTCCTTGGTTGGATTATATACTTACATCGTTGTGTGCATAATTGTTTGCTAGATTCTAGGTTAGAAGTTGCATGCACTCCAGTGCACATAGGTTCATTCATACTTTCATACATTAGATTGCATTTTCCTACCTTGGTGTGCGGACCTCTCGTCTCCATATTCCTTGGGGCCGACTAGGAAATCACACCAGGGACCTCCATAAGTCCCCGCGAGCCGTGGATTCTCACACGGATGCCGGGCCGGTTGTACCTTTCCCACCCCATGTCTAGGATCGCATAAGTGAGGGAGTGATCACATTTAGAGTCAAACCAAGCTTTACATCCATCTCCTATCAGGAACCCATTGTTGAGAGCTCATATTAATCAATCCGCTAAAGTTCCAAAGCAGGAATCATAAGAATCTTGACGCATCACCTTAAACAACTTGGTTGACTTGAAGTGTCTTCATCTCTTGTTACTTACATCTTTATTATAAATCGTCCAAGTTTGGTTGCTCATTGTGTGTTGGTGTTGTTTTGTTTGCATCTTGTCAAGGTTGTTCGTTGCATGTGGAGTTGTTTTCGTCAGTTAGAAGCACCTTCTAGGGTCAATTCCTTCTCCAGGTTCTACTCAAATCCACTTTTCGAACCCACCATGGCTTCTTTCAATCCTCCCCGTTCCCAAGAGGATTCCCTTCCTCAAGGGCTTCTTGAAAACCCTGCTAGGGTTACATCATTCTCTTCTGGAGAGGGGACAGCCTCTCTTCCGTCCTCTACCTCCATGGAAGGTGGTCAAGCTACCCCTTCTTTCACTACTCCTTCTGCGGGCTACATTCTCCAGATGATGGCCCAATTGGATCCGGCCCAACTCCAAACTCTCTATCAGGTCATGCAAGGATCCAATATCTCCCCTCCCACGATTATGCAGGGTCAATCCAATCCTTCCATCCAGCTCACTCCAATTAATCTTACTCCGGTCCAACCCCGGACCATCACATTCACTGGCATGGAGACGGGCCAATCTTCTACTTCGACCCAGCAATCTTTTGACAAATGGAAGTCTCTTGTCCCTTCTTTCGTTCAGGCGGATCATCATATGCCTAGCCCGACGGTTCCGCAAGTCCTCATGGGCCCCTCCGACTTCCTACTCCCTCAGTCAGGGGTTGTCCAAGCCCACTCCAATCTGGGTCAAGTTCAGGCCCAATATCCTTCTTATGGGCCCCCTACTTCGGCCATTTATCCTTCTGCTCATGCTTGTGGGCTCCCACCTTCTGCTACGATTCACCCTTCTGCTCCCCAACTTCAGCCATCATCTCTCACTACCCCTACTCTATCCAGGGAGCAGGAATTACTTGATAAATGGGCCACCATGCAACAACAACTCGATTTCCTCCAGAAGCGGGTTGGCCCACAATCCTTGGCAGATGTTCCGGTTCCTAGCTTTCAGAACATCCTGTTCCCTCCGCAATTCGAGCTCCCAAATTATCGCAAATATGACGGGAACGGCAATCCCTTTATTCACGTGAGGGATTTCTTATATGAATCGGCCCAATTCCAATATGATGATCACCTTATGGCGTACTTGTTCCGCCGCTCATTAGACGGTGTTGCGCTAGAATGGTTCTATTCTCTGCCATTGGAAGAAGCCGAGAGCTTTAAGGTAGTGAACGATAAGTTCATTCAGCGGTTTCAAGACAGGGTCGGCCCGAAATATTCATTCACAGATCTGGTGGCCGAAAAGATGAAACCGGATGAGGAGTTTGCCACTTATGCAGATAGGTGGAGGCAAATGGCCACTAGAGTGCCCGACCACATTCCGGAGGAAGAGAAGGTCAAGCTACTTATTTCCAATGCTACCCCGACCTTCCGAAACATTCTGGCAATGAACGACATAGCCAATATGCACCAACTCTACAGCCGGGCGCGGTTCATCCAAACACAGTTCAAGGACTCCCCATTCACTCTCTATTTGAAAACCAAAATCCCAAGTATCACAAGAAACCTCAAGGGCCGGTCACCGAGGGGGTCCAAACGAACGAGCAAGTTCAAGCCGTTGCTTTCCCATTCCAAGCCACACCTTTCCGCTTCCCTCAAAACCCCCGCACTCCACAAAATTCCGCTCCACAGAACTTCCAAGTCACTCCGCAAAACCCTCCGCCCACCTTCACCATCCCACAAACTACATTCACCAATCCACAAAACACCTTTGCCGCACCGCAACAACCACCACCACCTCCGCAATACCACAACGTCCCTCCACCCAACGGCTATAACAACAACCCGAACAACAAGCGCCTGGCTCCTAAAAGAGCTCAATATCCTCCACTGCCAGAAACCCTCACAGACATCTTCTCGGCTCTTATGTCGGTTAATGTTATACAGCTTCCTCCGGAACGGCCCAACTGGAATCCGGCCGTTGATCAGACGAAGTATTGTATGTTCCACAGGCAACCGGGACATACCATTGAAGGGTGTTTTCAATTCCGGGATCTAGTATATGATCTTCATGAAGGTCAGAGGATAGATTGGGCTGAAATGCACAGGGCCATCATAGAAATCAAAGAGAAGAGAAGGCAGCCGTCGAGGCAGCAAGTACAGCAGCAACAGGTATCGCAGCCACAGCAGCAGCAGCAACAGTAGTCGATGCAAGACCTGGGGATTCATCAAAACCCAATGCCAAACCATCCTCCTGCTCCGCAGCCTCCGCCGCCGGCACCAGCTCAGGTCAATGTCGTACAACCCTCGGCTCCTAACCCCGGGTGGTCCTTCGATGACGATAATTCCACGTCGCAGGTCATGGCCCTTCACCACAACTACCATAATCCTCCCGCTTCCCCTATCCTTATACCTACCCACCAAACTCCTCCTCCACTCGTCCTCCCATTTACCCCTATTCTATCACACGCACCATCACCCGCGCCCCCGTCGCACTCACCATTACTCACAACCGCTACCATCACCCCCTCCCCGCTCGCGCTTACATCCACTATCGCCATACCTCCGTCTAACTCTCCACTCATCACACCTCCATCCACTTTTATACCCCCACTGCCGCTCGCGCCCACCGCCGCTAACCCCTCGCCTATCGTCCTTTCCACCACACCCTCTTCCGCACCGCTCATCCATCCCACTGGGCCTACTAAATCACTTATCCTAAGCCCATCTGAGGCCGCGGCAGCTTATAACTTCGCCCTACGGAGCGGGCACATGTTCCACCGAAACTATCCTTCCACTTCCAATCCCCGGTCTTCCCAACCGGTGGCTGAACAAGAAGAGGCCGAGCCACTACCCGGGACCCAATATGATCTATTACATCATTTGGATAGGGTGCCCGCTAAGATATCTGTGCTGGAACTGATTAAGAGATCTACCCTTCACCAAGATGCATTAAGAGACTTTCTTCAAAAGGTGATGGTTAGTGAAGACATGGCAGTTGATAGCTTACCTACTGCACTGGCAACAATCTCCAAGGGGCCAGCCATTACTTTCTCTGAAACCGAGCTAGCACCACCAGAAGCTCGACAAATGCCGCTGTGCATTACTATCATTCTGAACAAAGTCAGCATCGATGCGGCATTAGTTGACACAGGGGCATCTATCAACGTATGCCCACTCAGCACTCTAAGGGCTTGTAATCTGTCAGAAGAACTTCTACGCCCAACTCCCACTACCATAGCTGCTTATGACAACTCTCGGCGGGCATGTCACGGGATTGTCACCATCCAAGCTGAGCATGGGCCCCTTACTATGCCCGTGGAATTCTATGTGTTGGACATTGACCCTATGTTCAAAGCTATCTTGGGTCATCCGTGGATCGATACCCTCAGCGTCGTACCCTCTACTGCACATCAATGCATTAAATTCCCTTTCCAAGGGAGGGTCGTCAAAGTCAAAAGCTTATCCACAGTCCAATCAGTGAAGGCTATTTCAGAGAAAGTTCTTCCCACATTGTGGCCAAGCAGTCGGCCCGTTATGTCAGTGCTAGATTTTGACTTTCCTTGGGCTTACGCACCTCGCAAGTCCGTCACCGCAGCAGTTGACATCAAGGTGAAGCCCCAGATCCGAGATTCCAAGGGCTGGGACATTATACTGAAGCTAGGCTACCAACCGGGGAGAGGCCTCGGTGCTCAATTGCAGGGACGAACTAAGCCCATTCCTAAGGGCAGGAAAATGAACAGAAGAGGTCTCGGCTACTGAGAGACTACATTGTCCATGATGGGTGATTCTGGGCCACTCACCTGGGACTATCGTCAACACTTTGTTCGAGGGCCTCTCCAGCCCGGCACATTAGCTCCACCGCCAGCTCCGCCAAGGGAAGATATAGTCTGTCCAATTGCCAGTCCACCCCCAGTGCTAAGGGGTCCAGTTGATGATGTGATTGACTACGGTCCAGCCCTTCAGGGGCTATTTCATGAAGAAGACTGCCAGCAGCGTCAAGAGGTTCAGCTCGTCCAATGGAGGCCGAAGAAGTAGCCGGCTCAGCATCTGCGGAAGGAGGAGAGCTCGCCGATTATCTTTTCTTGGTCTCCCTCACGCTTTCAATCTCTCCTACAGCAGAGGGAATTCTTACCCCATCTTCCTCCTATCATGGTAAATCCATCCTTCATTGATCCACCTGAAATTCTCTTTGTTCCTTGCGCTTGCGGGCACTGCCCGCCCATTGATCTATCCACTCTATTCACTCCTCCTCCTCCCAACGCCCAACTCCACGAGATGTGGTTCTCATCTTCCGATCCCTTCTTTGACTGCATCTTCCCGAGCTATTCCTATGCAGCTCCCGCCTCCTCCATCTTGCTGTATAGTCTCTACTGATCTCCAAAAAAAAAACGTCAAATTCAAAATGGAGATTTCAGTGGAAGATTATGCTACCCTGTCTCCATCCTCATCCCAGGGGCACGAGTCCCCTGCTCCTTCCCTTCCACTAGGTCTCTTTCTCCTAGTTAGGATTAGGGTCTATCGAGTCTAGGGAAGTAGAATTAGTTAGGTCTAAGAAGTAGGGTCTTGTTCTAGGTCATCCAACCCTTCCTCCTCTGAGCCGCGCCCGCTTGCGCGTCCTCCCAAATCTGTCCTGATAGGTTCTTGCAAGACCTAGCTCAGCGCTGTCATGCCCTTTTAAATGTCTGAATTTGTTGCTACGGCAATTACGATTGAGAGGAAGAAGAAATAGAAGGGGCTGTGGGCGATGACGGACTCGGCGTCTATGAAATCCTGGATGAAAAAGATCCGATAACGAGGACAGCAACGTAGATGACACTGTCGATTTGTATGCACAAGGACTTAAGAGATTCGACGAGCCGTCGTCGGTAGTGGACGAACCTACGAAGAAATCAACTTGGGAACTGAAGAAGACCCAAGGCCCATCATTATTGCCGCTAATCTCCCTCCACAAGTAGAAGAAGATTTAATCAAGGTTCTAAGGGAGTATAGTGATTCCTTCGCCTGGTCTTAAGAGACATGCCAGGTCTTGACCCCTCTTTAGTGGAACATCGACTTGTGCTTAAACCAGGGGCAACACCTGTCAAACAACGGTCAAGAGATTTCACCCCCACATGGCCTTAAGGATTAAGAAGAGGTTGACAATTGTATAAGGCCAGATTCATTAGAGTTGTTCTATATCCTCAGTGGGTGACGAACATAGTCCCTGTTATCAAGAAGGATGGAAAGGTGCGTATCTGCATCGATTTCAGGGATCTCTGTTGGATACGGACTGAATAGATCTAGAGGGGGGGTGAATAGATCTTTCCCCCTTTTTGATAATTTACTGACTATCGACCAGATGAGCTACTGGTAATTAATGAATCATAGAACTAATGCGGATAGTAAAGATGCAAGCATACGTATAGGAAATCAAACACACACAAGCACACCACAAGAAAGGATTTTTAAGGTGGTTCAGTCTCTTCCTGAGACTTACATCCACCCCTTGCTTAACTCAAGCAAGGCTTCACTATGAGAATCTCTGATCTCAACCAAAACACAGCTGACACACAGCTTGTACCTGCTGACACACAGCTTGATTCTGCTGCCTCACAGCTTGACAATAACTGTAATCAGAAATGAAAAGATGATAAGAACAGGTGATGAAAGACAGGACTGAATATTGGCGTGTGTAGAAGAATAGGTGTTCAGCCTGGGACTTGATCACGCTTATGAAGAAGCCTAGACTCCCTGTTGATCTTCCAGTCAGTTGCCTTCGATTGTTCTGCTGCTGGAGATCACACAGTCTTGAGCTAAGTCTTCCTTCTGCAGCAACGAGATTGCCTTTAACCTTTCTGCAGATTTTTGATTGGTGGAGAGCTCCTTCTTCCTCTTCTGTGTGTATCTTCCTTGGCTTCTATTCCGTGCTCTCTCACTGCTTCCTTCTTCGTGATTAGTTGCCTTATATTCTTCATATAGCTCTTTTATTTTCAAGAATAAAGTTCTTCCCGCTCAATTTTCAGATCGAGCGCCAATCTGCTAGAAAACAGGGATCGGTTTAAATCCAATCGTTAGAACGAGTTTGACCACTTCTAAGCAAGATTGTTTCCTTGATTCCCGTGCGGAAGCTTATCTCCTGAGCAGCCCAACAACCTGCAACAACCATCTGCAGGTTTTAAGGAACCAAAACAGAATTCGGTTAGAGTTCGGTTTTGGACGATATATAAACCCGTGGTCGACCATGACCCTGTCGCTGGTCGACAATGGGCAGTCCCCAGACGGCCGGTTCTTCTGGCTGAAACTCACGTCGCCCGTTGGTCGACCACAGCCTGGTCGCTGGTCGACAGGGGGCAGTTTCCAGATGGCCAGCAGTTCTGTCTGTTGCTTCTGTCTTTTCTGTGGTCGACCAGAGGCGGGGCTTTGGTCGACAGCCAAGATGCTTCCAGAAGACAGATGATCTGATGCTTTTCTGGTTGAGTTCGTTGGTCGACCATAACCACTTCCCTGGTCGACAAGCGGCCTTTGACACTTCTTCTGATTTGTTGATTCACTTGGATTTCAGTGGACCTGAAATTACTTAACTTATCAGAGGTAAATTGAATGAGTCCAATACTTTGAAGGAACAATCAAACCACTTGTATTTGTTATGAAACAAGATAGAACTTGATTAATCAAACATATCCTATTGTCATCATCAAAACCAAGGGATGCACAACATTCTCCCCCTTTTTGATGATGACAACCATGAGTCATTGTGACAAACAACAGATTATAAAATTCATTTGATATTGCATGCAAGGCTATCATAGCACAGATTTCATTCAGTCAATTCGTTTGATGTGTCTTTCAAAAACAATAGCACTAATTACATGAGAGACTCAAAAAAGGATAAAGACACTGAGGACACGTAGACAAAGTAAATTTGACAATCTAGACTCACATCTAGACACACAACTAGACACACAATGACACATAAAGTCCTATCTCCCCCTTTGTCAACAGCAAAAAGAAGATCATTTGAACAATCCCTCTGAGGAGGATGAGGAGGTCTCTGGCTTCACGTTCTCTGCCATGCGATCCAGCTTGTCAACAATGTGGGCATAGGAGAGCCTGAGCTTCTGGATCTCTGAGATAGTATCCTTGTGATACTTCTCATTCTGCTGGGTTGTGATCTCGATACGGATTCCCATCTGATCGGACACTTCACCGAGGGTCCTTACTAGTCTGTTGAACCGAGAACTAGCCTGGTCAGAGTGTTCCTTCTGCTTGATGAACCTGGCCTCCATCTGTTGTTCCAGCCGTTGGACTTTCTGCTCCAAGCGTCCAGTGGCAGCATTGACATTCTCTTGAAATGATTGGAGTTGGGTGGTGAGAGAAGATAACTGAGATGCCATCTGGAGGAGCACGCCATGAGATTCAGGGTGGGAGATAAATGCTGGTGGTGGAGCAGAAGTAGAGGGAGTGGAGGTAGGTGGTACTGGTGTGGGTTGAGCAGAATGTGATGGAGCTTGGGTAGTTTGAGCAGATGGGGATTGAGCTGGAGGGGCAGCAGTGCCTGGCTGCCAGAGCACTAGTGAAAGGGACGATGGTGGATGGGCAGCAGTGGTGGTAGTAGGTGTAGCTTGAGGCACCATTGGTGACGGTGTGACAGCAGGGCTAACCTGTATAGGTGAATGAGGTGGAGAAGAGGGTGGCACTGGATCCTTTGCTTTGCCCTTGGAAGGGAGAGTGCGCTGAACATGGTCTCCGACCTTCTTAAATCCCAAGAATGTGGTCACGAAGTGAAAATTGTAGACGTGCCATTTGGGAATGACAATGCTTGGGCTGTGAGGAGAAGGTATGTTGGCTGCTTTCAGAATGGAAGTGATATGGGCAGCAAAAGGAAGAGAATTCAGGGGATAATGTAGGATGCTTCTGAGGGAATTCAAAAGGAGTGTGGTTAGGCGAATAGGCTGGCGAGTGATGAGGCCATGGAGTATAAACAGATGGAGGCGACTCACTTGATCTCTGGCGCCTCCTCGAGGTTGTATGATGGTGGTGATGATGTGGTGAAGCAAACGATGAAGAGGAGGGAAGGTATTAGCATTGAGGTACTTGGGAAGGACCTCAGGGGCTGGCTTGCCAGTGACCACTGCATGTGCTTCTCGGAGGTCGAAGTCCTCATGGTTGAAAACAGCTCCAAGTCTGGGAGTCTTCAGCGTCATGTGGAGAAGCTTGACGTCGAGTCTGATGACTTTCCCTTGAACTACGGTGTAGAGCTGACTGTCCACGACTTGCAGGTTGTGGTAGAATTCTTGCACAAGCTGGGGCGAGTACGAATTGTGCACTGAAACGAACGTAGTCCACTCTTGAGCTTCAAAAATTGGCAGTAGATCTGGGAACATCTCCATCAGCTTGTCATCGGAGAAATCGACGATCCTTGGTTGCAGAACTGTCCGTGGCTTGAGAGCTCCAGAAACGGGATGCACTGCGGGTTCCTCTGAAGCTGCTGATTGTCTGCCTGGACCAGGTGCATCAGCCGTGGTCGACCTGTGAGGGGCCGATGGCGAACCCTGTGCGGCCCGCGACTTGGATCGCTTGGACGGCATCGAAGCTGCGGCAGGGGCCTGATCTCTTCTACGCTTAGAGGAACTTAGAGCGCGCTTGGGAGACATTGTGAAGGGAAGCGAGATAGAGGCGAGAGAGAGGCGAGAAAAGAAATCTGGAGAAGATGAAGTTGGGAGAGGGCTAGGGCTGCGGATGGGAAAATTTCAGGGACCCAGCCGAGACAATTTATAGGGTAGGGCATTAAGGCTGGCCCTTAATTGTTAGGGCAGTGAACCATCGCGATGCAAAGAACGAGCGGTCACGATTAATCAGCATAACTCATATTTTGGGAAATTATTGAAGTGTACCCCCTTTCTTTAATAAGACAATTAAGTAACCTTTCCTCCCTTTCTCAAAGACCACCTTGTGACAAATTCGAGTGGGTCTTGTGGTTCAAAGAATTTGAAAGTATTGCCCCAATAAATTGACTCCCCATATCCACTTTCTTACTCACGGCTCCTTAAACTTATAATATTGTTCATGAGATAATTTTACTAGCTGAACAAGCTGAACAGTGTTTTATGCCTCTATTTGCATATAGTGCATTAGGTCAACCATTTTTGTTGCCTTTTCGTTTTGAAATATTTAAGAGCTGTGGTCAGGTTTATCACATGCTTTTCCACACGAGGAGACACGCTTTTTACACGCCAGAAACCCCGGCTACTTAGCATGCCTAACCATTCCATTTTTAACTGGGACACACTTTTATCCGTGAGGATATACGTTTATCAGACGCCAATATCCCCAGTTACTCAGGATGCCCAATTAATAATTTTGAGAGTGGCAGAGGTAGATTGAGTCTTCATGACATACATGTCTCCCACTTAATTTTTCAGCCAATTTTGCTTTGTGATAGAGAACAGTAGTTTCTCAGAACTCAGTCCATTGCTCTACCAAGAAGGCAGAATTATGGCGTATTCCATATACATTCATGCTATAGCAGCGTTTATTTTCACTGTCCAACACAGACACAGGTAGAGAAACAGTCTCATTACTAAAAACATAAGTTCTCAATAGTCTTGAGTCAGAGTCATAGTTATGGTTTGAATTTATTGCAGTAGTACAGGTCAAATTCTCATTACTACACTTAACCTTTACTCTCATTGATGACTTTGGTGATTTTCTTGTAAGATATGGTTAGGTTGTTCAATGATTTATTAAGGAATGAGTTTACACTTTTTACTCCCCCTCAATTTGTGAGTCCTTGCTGAAGATAGAAAACAATAAGTTGGCCACAAAGAGATATAGAGACACAAGGAATAGGAAGTGTGAACAAGGATGAGTGAGTAAAGCAAAACTGAGCTCAGAGTCCAAAAAGTTCAGAAGATTTCCCACCAAAGCCAGCAGCTTGATTAGATCCAATTTCCCTTTTTCAGGTCCTTTGTCGACCATGGAGTGGCCTGTGGTCGACCTTTGTGCTGACACAGAACCTGCCTGTTGAGAAGACTGCGTTCTGACAAACCTGTTGTCGACCATTGGATCGCCTGTGGTCGACAGCTGCGAATTCCCAGAGCTAACTATTTCCTGTCCTGATGCCTTGGTCGACCAGCGCCTTGTCTGTGGTCGACCACAAGAGATGAGCCGTAGAGAACCAGTATTCTGTAGAGCTTGCTGAAGTAGCACCCGACACAAGACTTCCAAACTCAAAAACTTGACCAGTACTAGAGACCTAGTTGACATAACTTAGACAGAAATGACAGAATCTATGCAGTGAACACATGAATATGATTATTTCAAGAATTTTCAGGAGAAATTCTACAAATTCCTAACTCCCTTCTTAGAGTTGAAAATCTGTCATTGTTAAGGGGTTTTGTGAAAATGTCTGCCAGTTGTTTTTCAGTTTCTACAAAATGAAGCATGAAATTTCCTTTGGAGACCTCATCTCTTAGAAAGTGATGACGGATCTCAATGTGTTTTGTCCTAGAGTGTTGAATGGGGTTTTTAGACAAATTAATAGCACTAGTGTTGTCACAGAAAATAGGTGCACATCCAAGATCTACATTGTAGTCTTGGAGTTGATGTTTTATCCACAAAACCTGTGTACCACAGCTCCCTACTGCGACATACTCAGCCTCAGCAGTGGAGAGTGCCACAGAATGCTGTTTTTTAGAAGCCCATGATATTAAACATCCACCTAATATTTGACAATAACCACTAGTACTCTTCCTATCAATTTTGCAACCAGCATAATCAGCATCTGAATATGAAATTAAATCTAGTTTGCAATAAGTAGGATACCATAAACCCAATTCTTGGGTACCGGCAAGGTAACGAAGGATACGCTTGACAGCCCCTAAATGTGAATCTCTAGGGCTAGATTGATATCTAGCACACATGCATACACTGAACTGAATGTCTGGCCTAGAGGCAGTTAAATATAGTAGGGATCCGATCATACCTCTGTATTTCTTGGCATCTACCATGTTACCTTTTACATCAGCCTCCAATGTTGCATTTGTCCCCATGGGTGACTCTATTGGTTTGCAGCTCTCCATGCCAAACTTTTTCAGCATCTCCTTTATGTACTTGGATTGATTTATGAAGTAGCCTTCTCTACATTGTAGAATCTGCAATCCAAGAAAGAACTGTAAATCACCCATTAAACTCATTTCAAACTCATTGGTCATTAGATTTGCAAATTCAGTACATAATGAAGCTTCAGTGGATCCAAACACAATATCATCCACATAGATTTGCACAATTAGTATATTCTTACCTTGGGTCTTGGAGAATAATGTTTGATCAATTTTACCTCTTGTGTAGCCCTTTTTGGTGAGGAATGAACTCAGTCTGTCGTACCATGCCCTAGGAGCCTGCTTTAAACCATACAAAGCCTTATGCAGTTTAAAGACATGATTAGGAAGATCATCATTTTCAAAACCAGGGGGTTGTTCCACAAAGACTTCTTCCTTTACAAAGCCATTTAGAAAGGCACTTTTTACATCCATTTGCTGCAATTTAATTCCATGGGACGCCGCAAATGCTAACAATATTCTAATGGCTTCTAACCTTGCAACTGGAGCATATGATTCTTCAAAATCAACTCCAAATTCTTGGTTATACCCCTTAGCCACCAACCGAGCCTTGTTCCTCATAACAACTCCTTCTTCATTAAGCTTATTTTTATAAACCCATTTGGTTCCAATAACAGGATGAGATGAGGGTCTGGGAACAAGTTTCCAAACCTGATTTCTTTCAAATTGATTTAATTCTTCATGCATGGCATTTATCCAAGATTCATCTCTTAAAGCTTCCTCTACATTTTTAGGCTCAACTTGAGATACAAGGGCTAGCTGATCTAATTCATCAACTGTTTTAAGCTGAGATCTAGTTTTCCTCGGTTCATTAATTCCTCCAATGATGTTATCTAGAGGATGATCTCTGAGAAATCTCAGATTTTCAGAATTGTTACCTGGGATGATCTCTCCTTCGGGTTGATCATTGGAATCACCTTGCTTTGGTTCTGCTTCAGTCTCCATTGGTTCCTCTTTGCCTTCCAGAAATTCCCCATCTTCATCTTTGCCTACCTGTCCAGTTTTGTCAAAGTCATTATTTTCATCAAATGTGATATGTGGGGATTCTTCAACTAGCTGATCTTTGGTGTTGTAGACTCTATAGGCTCTTGATCGGTCAGAGTATCCCAAGAAGATTCCTGGGTCACTCTTTGGTTCAAATTTGTCCAATGATCTCTTGTCATTGTTATGAATAAAACACCTTACACCGAAGATCCTAAAATGAGCTAGAGATGGCTTCTTACCTTTGAACACCTCATATGGAGTTTTCGCACTAGATGGTCTTACCATTGCCCTGTTTACAATATAACATGCTGTATTGACCGCCTCAGCCCAAAATCTTCTTGGAAGATTGGCTTCAACTAACAAGGTTCTGGCCATTTCAACAAGTGTGCGATTCCTTCTTTCCACCACTCCATTTTGCTCTGGCGTCCTTGGTGAGGAGAACCTGTGATTTATTCCTTTGTTCCTGCAGAATTCATCAAACTCTGAATTTTCAAATTCTCCCCCATGATCAGATATTATTGAACACACTTTGGACTTACCATCCTGCTTCATTCTTCTGTAAAAATCCTGAAATTCATGAAAGGCATCGTTTTTATGTGATAAAAACATTACCCATGTGAATCTAGAGAAATCATCAACTAGTACATAACCGTACCTCTTACCACTAAGACTAGCAGTTCTTGTTGGGCCAAAAAGGTCCATGTGCACAAGTTCTAGTGGTCTAGAAGATTGACTTTCAGTTCTACCTTTGAATGATTTTCTTGTTTGCTTACCTTGGGTACATGATTCACATACTTTGACATTTTGAGCAAACGAAATTTCAGGTAAACCAGAAACCATTTTATTCTTAACCAATTTGTGCAGCACCCTGTAGCTAACATGCCCTAGCCTTCGGTGCCACAACCAAGTCAGGTCCTCCTTCTTGGCGGTGAGGCACAAGTTGGAGTGGGCTGGATCATCCAAGTCTATCATGTAGACATTATTTACTCTCTTGCCCATAAACTTAACTTTAGCCGAATTTGGTTCAAGAATTTTACAGATCTTAGAATCAAAGACTACTTGATGGCCTTTGTCGCATAGCTGACTGATGCTTAGAAGATTATATTCCAGGCCATCCACTAGCAGTACATCTTCAATGCAATTTGTAGATGTCTTACCTACCTTACCTTTCCCAATGATCTTGCCTTTGTTATTTCCTCCAAATGTCACATGTCCTCCATCTTTTGAGTTTAGCTCGGAGAATTTTGCCTTGTCCCCTGTCATATGTCTTGAGCAGCCACTATCTAAGTACCACTTGTTGTGTATAGCTGCCAAACACACCTGCATCACAAGTTACACAGAAACTTTTGGACCCCAATGGTACCCGGGTCCAAGATAGCTTGTGAAATTATGAAATTGCTGCAGTAATCCTTTGGGAACCCAGATTCTGTTAGAGCAGTGTAAATTTTTATTTCTGAACTTGTTCAGGTTGGGTTGCTTTTGTTCTAAAGCTTCTTTAATCTGAGTCCACCTTTGTGTATTCAAGTTTTCATTTTGTTTTACCCGAGAAAACCTGTGATTTCTGTTTGCTTGTCTGGCCATGGTCGACTTTTGGTATGTCTGTGGTCGACCATCGCGTCTCCAGAACTCAGCGTCTGTTCTGGCAGCACCTCTGGTCGACATCTGGTGTACCTGTGGTCGACCACTGCTTCTCCAGTAACCAGCGCCTGTTCTGGCAGATCCTCTGGTCGACAGATGAAGGGTCTGTTGTCGACCAGCCTGTCTCCAGACATCTTGTTTTCCAGATTTATGTCTTTTAACTTGGTTTAGTCCTTGGTTTGTTTGGTGATTTCTGTGAATTTGGGTTTCTTGTTTATTATTTTGAATCTTATATTGATTGACTGTTTTCTCTTTAAAATTTCTCTCTTCCTTGGTGACATTGTTCCTTTTGGAGGAGCATTCAGCTACATCCTCTTGTTTATCTTGGTATAGATTAATCAGGGGCCTTTTTCCTTTTGAGTCAGCAATCCCAGTTACGGTTTTTATTTGGAATTCCTTTTTAGCCGTAGGATTGTATCCTAACCCTTCTTTTTGAAAGTTTACTTTTATTCCCAAGACAGCATTTAAGTTTTCTTGACCTTGAGTCATTTTTTCCAAGGTCTCCTGTTTGTTTTTCAGGTCACTCTTAATTCTTTCTATTTCTCTTAGGAGTTGGTTGTTTTCTTCCTTGAGTGAATTGTTTCTTTCTTGACTTAACTTAGTTTCCTGTTCATATTCTTGAGTCTTTAGTTTTAACTCATCAATGTCGTTTTTTAGCATTTCATTCTCTTCGGACATTCTCTTGTGGTTTTCTTCATCTAAGTCCATTTGATTCAGCTTGTTTTTCAGTGACTTGATTTCCATTTCTAGTTCAGTTTTGTTTTCCATTGAATTGCTGTCTTTATTCAGTTGACTGATCTTCTTCTTCAAATGTTTATTTTCCTTTCTTATTCTTTCATAAGTATCAAGCAATTCTGAATATACTTCTTCCCAATCCGAACTAGAGAAGTCTTGAAATGGGGAACTTACCTCAAGATCACTGTTGTCTCCCTTGGCCATCAGACAGAGCTTTCCTTCTTCTTCCTCGGAAGTTGTTTCCTCTTCACTGCTCTCTTCCTCCTCACTCCAAGTGCTAATCATCGCCTTGGGTTTCTTGCCTTTCCACTTGAAGCTTGATTTCTTAGGAGCTTCTGGACATTCAGCCTTCATATGTCCAGGCTGCCTGCAATTGTAGCAAATGAGTTTGTTAGAAGGAGCCTTATGTTTATCAGATTTAAACTGGGATGACTTCCTTACCATGCCCTTTGGATTTCTGAATCCTTTACCTTCCTTCCGCAGGAATTTTTTAAATTTTCTTGTAAGCATGGCTAGCTCACCAGATTCTTCACCTGAGCTAGATGAGTCATCATTGTCAGACACCTCAGAGGTGCTTGTCTTAGTCTTTAGGGCAAGTTGCTTCTTTTTCTTGCCCTCATCTTCCTTTCTCTTCAGATTGACCTCATAGGCCATCAGGGATCCTACTAACTCATCCACTGTCATTGTTGTGAGATCCTTTGAGTCCTCAATGACTGTGGCCTTGGTATGCCACATCGATGTGAGAGACCTTAAAATCTTCCTCACTAATTCCTGCTCTTTGTATGTCTTCCCTAAGCTCTTCAAGCCATTAGTCAATTGTACTAATCTGGCATACATCTCAGAAATACTTTCATCATTTTTCATCCTAAACATCTCATATTCTGAGACTAGCATATTTGCTTTTGTCTCTCTTACCTCGGAAGTACCTTCGTAGATTACCTTTAGACGATCCCACATTTCTTTGGCTGTTGCGCATTGGGAAACTCTTGAGAATTCTGTGGGGTGTAGTGAGCACTGCATCACGTTCATGGCTCCCCAGTTGACAGTTGATTTCCTGACCTGTTCTCTGGTCCAGGTTTCTTCATCTTCCGGTAGCTCAAAAGGTCCGCGGCTCACTACCCTCCACATCTCGTGGTCTTGCGCACGTAAGAACACCTGCATACGATTTTTCCAATAAGAATAATCAGTTCCATCAAAATATGGAGGTCTAGTTACAGAGTGCCCCTCAGCTATGAGGCTTTTAGAGTTCAGTCCGCCCGGTCTCTCCTGGTTGTTAGACCACATTTTTGGAGAACCTGCTCTGATACCACGTGTTGGATACGGACTGAATAGATCTAGAGGGGGGGTGAATAGATCTTTCCCCCTTTTTGATAATTTACTGACTATCGACCAGATGAGCTACTGGTAATTAATGAATCATAGAACTAATGCGGATAGTAAAGATGCAAGCATACGTATAGGAAATCAAACACACACAAGCACACCACAAGAAAGGATTTTTAAGGTGGTTCAGTCTCTTCCTGAGACTTACATCCACCCCTTGCTTAACTCAAGCAAGGCTTCACTATGAGAATCTCTGATCTCAACCAAAACACAGCTGACACACAGCTTGTACCTGCTGACACACAGCTTGATTCTGCTGCCTCACAGCTTGACAATAATTGTAATCAGAAATGAAAAGATGATAAGAACAGGTGATGAAAGACAGGACTGAATATTGGCGTGTGTAGAAGAATAGGTGTTCAGCCTGGGACTTGATCACGCTTATGAAGAAGCCTAGACTCCCTGTTGATCTTCCAGTCAGTTGCCTTCGATTGTTCTGCTGCTGGAGATCACACAGTCTTGAGCTAAGTCTTCCTTCTGCAGCAACGAGATTGCCTTTAACCTTTCTGCAGATTTTTGATTGGTGGAGAGCTCCTTCTTCCTCTTCTGTGTGTATCTTTCTTGGCTTCTATTCCGTGCTCTCTCTCTGCTTCCTTGTTCGTGATTAGTTGCCTTATATTCTTCATATAGCTCTTTTTATTTTCAAGAATAAAGTTCTTCCCGCTCAATTTTCAGATCGAGCGCCAATCTGCTAGAAAACAGGGATCGGTTTAAATCCAATCGTTAGAACGAGTTTGACCACTTCTAAGCAAGATTGTTTCCTTGATTCCCGTGCGGAAGCTTATCTCCTGAGCAGCCCAACAACCTGCAACAACCATCTGCAGGTTTTAAGGAACCAAAACAGAATTCGGTTAGAGTTCGGTTTTGGACGATATATAAACCCGTGGTCGACCATGACCCTGTCGCTGGTCGACAATGGGCAGTCCCCAGACGGCCGGTTCTTCTGGCTGAAACTCACGTCGCCCGTTGGTCGACCACAGCCTGGTCGCTGGTCGACAGGGGGCAGTTTCCAGATGGCCAGCAGTTCTGTCTGTTGCTTCTGTCTTTTCTGTGGTCGACCAGAGGCGGGGCTTTGGTCGACAGCCAAGATGCTTCCAGAAGACAGATGATCTGATGCTTTTCTGGTTGAGTTCGTTGGTCGACCATAACCACTTCCCTGGTCGACAAGCGACCTTTGACACTTCTTCTGATTTGTTGATTTCACTTGGATTTCAGTGGACCTGAAATTACTTAACTTATCAGAGGTAAATTGAATGAGTCCAATACTTTGAAGGAACAATCAAACCACTTGTATTTGTTATGAAACAAGATAGAACTTGATTAATCAAACATATCCTATTGTCATCATCAAAACCAAGGGATGCACAACAATCTCAACAAAGCATGTCCAAAAGATGATTTCCCGCTGCCTCATATTGATGTCTTGGTCGATAGCACCGCCGGGTACAAATCTTTATCCTTTATGGACGGTTACTCAGGCTATAATCAGATCCGTCTCGCTCCGGAAGATCAAGAGAAAACCTCCTTCACCACGCCTTGGGGCACGTACTATTATGTGGTTATGCCATTTGGTTTGAAGAACGCAGGTGCCACCTATCAAAGGGCAATGATGGCCATCTTCCACGATATGATGCATATCTATATGGAAGCTTACGTGGATGACATTATGGTGAAGTCATGAACCAAAGAAGAACACCCCTCTATTCTGGCTAAGGTGCTGCAAAGAGCACGGGAGTACAAGCTCAAAATGAATTCGAAGAAGTGCGTATTTGGAGTCTCTTCAGGGAAGCTGTTAGGTTTCATAGTGAGCAAACGGGGTATCCAGATTGATCCTAACAAAGCACAGGCCGTCATGGACATGCCTCCGCCTAAGAACATTATGGAGCTTCGAGGACTGATTGGTCGATTGTAATTTATTAGAAGATTCATATCCCAACATTCTCAAAGGTGCCATCTGTTTTATGAATTGCTTAAGGCAGGGGTCAAGTTTGAATGGAATCAAGACTGTCAGAAGGCCTACGAGGACTTAAAGGAATATCTATCTAATCCCCCGGTTTTGCAACCTCCTGTCCCTGGGAAACCCCTGATCCTATACATCTCGGTTATTGAGGACTCCCTAGGGGCGGTCTTAGCACAAGTGGATGATGAAGGGAAAGAGCGGGATGCGTATTACCTCTCCCGGTTATTTAACCCAGCTGAGTCCCGATACACCGCTATGGAGAAGACTTGTGCCGCCTTAGTATGGGTAGCTCAGAAGCTTAAACATTACTTCCTTGCCCACCCAGTTAGGTTGATCTCTAGAATGGACCCGATTCGCTATCTCTTAGAAAAGCCTGTCCTTTCTAGTAGGTTAGCTCGCTGGCAGAGCTTCCTCTCCCAATTTGATATCACATTCGTCGTTCAGAAGGCGGTCAAAGGATACGCCATCGCTGAGCATCTTGCCCATCTTCCTATTCCTCACACTAACTCCATTCAGGACGAGTTCCCTGATGAGCATCTCTCTGTACTCACCCACCATCCCTTTTGGTCTCTGCACTTCGATGGTGCACTCAATTCTCAAGGCCGAGGGATCGGCGCTGTTCTGCTCACTCCAGAGGGAGTGACTATTCCTTTTGCTTATCAACTTCGATTTCCTGCTACCAACAACATCGCTAAGTATGAGGCTCTCTTAGCTGGACTGAAGCACGCCTATATCCTAGGTGCGCGCTGTTTGAATATCGTAGGAGACTCTCAGCTCGTCCTGCGGCAAGTTCTGTCCACTTACCTCACTCGTGACCCCAAACTCAAGCCATATCAAGATTTGGTCACGCTTCTGGCGAGGCAATTCCGTAAGCTAATCTATATCCATACTCCCCGTTCTCAGAACATTCTAGCTGATGCCTTAGCATCACTTGCTTCCTCCCTATCTTTCCCTCTCAGTCGGAACACTGAGACTATCATCATTCAGAGACTGGACGCACCCTCCCTTCAGGATCCTTGGTTCATCAACCTTAGGAAGGCTGTAAAGGCGAGGGCTGAGAAGGAAGATCTAAAGGAAGTATCTTTAATAGAGCTAGAAGAGATTCTGGATGAAGAAGAATTGCCTTGGTATCACGAAATCGAGTTGTTTTGCAAAGAAGGATCATTCCCAGAAGGGGCAAACGCCGAGCAGCGCAAGTCAATAAGAAGAGCCGCCTCAAGGTATACCATTGTTGCAGGAGAACTATACAAGCGCGTTACTAATGGAATGCTCATGAGATGGTTAGATGATAATGAGGCTTGGAAGGTGGCTGAAGCAGCCCATTCCAGTGAGTGTGGAGGTCATGTCAATGGCCAGGCTCTAGCGAAGAAGATCCTTAGGCAGGGCTACTACTGGCCCACTCTAGAGGAAGATTGCTCCCTCTATGTCCGGAGGTGTCTTAAATGCCAACTCCATGCTGATAAAATCCATGCTCCAGCTTCATCTCTCTATCCTCTCTCTGCTCCTTGGCCATTCTCTATGTGGGCTTTCGACATTGTCGGCCCGCTCGGTGATCTTAATTCTCAGATCAAGCAAAAATCCTTTATCCTTACCGCCACTGAGTACTTCACCAAATGGGCCGAAGCCGAGGCGTACGCAGAGATCAAAGCTTCAATGGTGTGCCGCTTTATCATGAAGAATATCATCTCACGGTTCGGAGTGCCAAGCAGTATCATCACCGACAACGGACCCCAGTTCGTCTCCCAAGAGCTCAAGGACCTATGTAAGAAGTTCAATATTGCATTGCATCATTCATCTCCATACTATCCTCAAGGCAACGGTCAAGCCGAGGCCACTAATAAAACCCTTCTTAAAATCTTAAAGAAAATATGTGAATCTCATAAGTTTTTCGATTGGCCAGAAAGATTAGTGGAAGCTCTGTAGGCTTACCACACCTCCGTCCGTACTCTCACGGGACAAACTCCCTATGCTCTTACCTACGGGATGGAGGCGGTGCTCCCATATGAGATCTTGATCCCTTCCCTCAGAGTGCAGCTTGATAAGGAACTTAATCTCGATGAACGTCGAGAGGCGTTGCTGGTTCAGCTGGAACTCTTAGATGAGAAGAGGATGAATGCGGCCGATCATGTATCCGTTTATCAAAAGAGAGTTTCGCGTTAGTTTCAAAAGAAGGTAATTGAACGTAAATTTCAAAAAGGAGATATGATTTTGAAACGCAAATTCATTCGGTCTGCAGGACCTAGGTCTAAATTGCAACCTAACTGGGAAGGGCCGTTTATCGTAAAAGAGGTTTATCCAGAGAATGCTTATCGCTTAGTAAACGCGGAAGGTGAGGAGCTCTCTCACCCGTGGAATGGGTTGTACCTTAAGCGTTTCTTTCCTTAGAGTCTAATCAGTGCCATCCCGGCAGCAAGATGTTCCTCCATTTCTCTAAAGAGGATCAACCACACACTACACAACATCCCTGGTCAGGTTTCCCGCTTTAAAAGACACCGTTTCTCCTTGGTCATGCTTTGGGGGAAAGTCAAAGTCCCTGTTCGTTCCTTCCATCGGCTGAATCCAGGGGCAAGAAGTGAATAAGGAGGCGACAACCAATCCAGGCACCCTGATAAGAGGAGGTCTCAAATATGGGCAGTCCGTTATGACCTGATGCCACAAGCAAAGAAACAAGGAAAAAAGAAAGCAAAGGACAAAATCAAAAGTATCATCTCAGAGGTCTATTGAATATGATTCCGAAGCTCCAGAAGGGCAAGAAAAAGAATCTAGGCATGACAAGAGTGGCAGTACAGTTCCCGGCGGGACGAATGAGCCTGGTCGCATGCATGCATAGAGTGGACTAAGGTTTGATGACGGACACAAAGCCCCGGTGGTGCAGACCAAATTTCTAATGGGTTGTCTGGAAAGGAACTCAAGTCCTAAAAACTTCTAAGTCTGGCCTAAGCTTACCCCCGTGTTCTATTTTCCTTTTTCAGGATTGAAACTAGTACCCTGGATATGGCCCTGGTAGAAACACCGTCATGAAAATCTGGGCCTTGGTCAGGGTTTGTCACCTCATTGCACGCCAACCCCGGGACTCTCAATATGATACGGAGGGCTCACGTTGCTAAGGGAAAGCACTAGTTTTCAAAATCCAAAAACATCATATATTTCAAAATCCAAAAACAACATATATTTCAAAATCCAAAAAAACAACAACATATATTTCAAAATCCAAAAACAACGTATATTTCAAAAATCCAAAAACACCATATATTTCGGAATAAAAAAACATCAAATATTTCCAAAACTCACAAAAATTTGAATATTTTTCCAAAATTCGAAAAAAAATACCATCATATGCATCGCATGGATTGCATTAGTTCTATTATGTTTTTTTTCCCGCCTATTTAATAAGGCTCCACCCCTTGACCAAATATCAAGGAACGATCATTATCTAACTTGCTTCAAGGCAAGGGGTTGAGTCTAAGAACAGATCTAACTTGTTCCATGATTAAGTGTGTGCAGAACGCAGGATCAAGAACAAAGCTAAAATCTCATAACTATGCAGGTTCAGGGCTGTAACGCGCCATCAGTGGACCGCCACACTCATATAACGGTCTTTGATTAAACCTTTACTTTCCTTCAGAACGTTGGCTTTGATTCTCTCAGTAGCTCTCTCTCTAACGGCCTGGGGCACGACCGTTATTCTTCCCAACGGTTCATCGTTGGACCGTTACTTCCTCCAGAGAATTTATTTCTCAGAGCATACACTCTGACGGCCTATCTCCCCACCGTTATATCCTTCTAACGGCCCTGATCCGATCCGTTACATTCTCCAGAAGCTCTGTTCTGCTGATCATTCTAGCCAAATCAAAACACAAAGTTCATGTCCACTCAACTAAGGCAATCCCATCTTATTCAAATAAACTTAATGCAACATGAGATTGATAAAATTCCAACTCTGATTGTCAATTACATCGTTCAAAAATAAAATCAAGCTACACTCAGTTTCTTATCCGCAAGAGGGCGGATCTTCCTCAACTCTTTCACGTAGCCGCGGCGTGCTTCTTCGTTCTCTTCCACTTTTTCTTGCCACGGACGCACCTTGCTGATCTCCCACATGGTCAGCGCGTTCCGGACTGCTCTCTCATCTTCCTCAGTCCCCATCTTCCTTGGTAGAAGGGGAGGGTAGTATGATAGTGCAGGAACTTCAGTCCGACGTAGCCCGATCTGAAGGTGGCACCGGTGTGGGTTGTAGATCGCCATGGTAGTATTTCCCACTAGCTGGAGGTCCAGGCCTTGACGCCGCGGTATTCTAAGAAGAGTGCTCCGAAGGATTCTTGGTTGCATGATGAACTGGTCTATTGGAAAGGTGTTGAAGAAGAGGCGCCATTCATCCTGAGTTTTCTTGTCCGCCGTCTTGCATTCAACCTGTGAAGAAAATCCAGATGCCCCTCCAATGAAGAAGAGAGGGTGGCTCCCGAAGATCCGGCTAGCAGAAGTTATGTCTTCCTTTGGTTGGAATTTGATTCTCACTCCCATCCATCACTCAAGGAGTATCATGGAACCGAATAAGGGTCCTCCTAGGCAAGCCGAGCTTAGTCCTTGAGAGGATCGCTTGAGAGATGGACATTCCCCGCCACAACCCACTGATTATGCTGAGATTTTGGGTATCTAAAAGGTGGTCGGTCGTGGTGAAAAGGAAAACTCCGCATAAGCAAACCGCCACCGCCTTGGCTATTGCTTCATGTCTCTCCCACTTGTTTTTACAATGAGACACTATCCACTGTGCCAAGGGTATCAAGTGTATGTGGTGTGGGCTGATCATGGTCCTCACGTCCTTTGGATTATGGATGAAATCACTCAAGATCAAGGACGGGTCAATAGGCTCAACCATGTAGCAAACTAGGTCTTCATCCCCCACCTTAGTCTTAGGAAGGGCTAGGTAGGTTTCTACCTCCTCTAACAAGACTGTTGCTTCGAAGGAAGGGAAGATGAAGGTATGTGTTCGTGGATGCCACAATTCTATGAGGGCTAAAATATTAGGCCAATCTAATATCAATTTCTGGAAGTTCTTGCCTAAGACCAAGAGAGGTTGAAGGTGCCACGCTTTAAGAATTGATGTAACCTCTAAAGGGAGTGCCTTTACCATGAGAGCCACCCACTTCAGATTAGAATATCATCTTGGACCGGCAAGGGGCTAAGAAGGAAAAGAAAATCAGGAGGAAGAAGATGAAGTGCAAAAATTTCTGAACTTGGTTAAGTTATAGAAGCTTACCACTCTTTGAGCATTAGAGCTTAGATGCTTGGGAATCGAGGTTAGCCTTTGCAACTCTCCATACTCTTTTCTTACGGCCTTGGGTCTAGTGTAGACTCTCTCTTCCATAGCCATCACCTCGAAGCTTCTCTTCATCTTGTTTCCGACCCTTAGGAGGGGTTTTTTTCAGCCTTCTAGCAGAGATTTCAGAAAGATACGATTTTGGCTAGGTTTCCAGGTTTTAAAGGTTTTGCTTTGGCTTTAAAGTGATAAGATTCGGATTGGAAGGCGTTATCTTAAGTTCGGGAGAAATCTAGAACGGATCAAGGGCTTCTTATCTCGGGTTTTGCCCCTTACGGCTCAATCCGTCTCGGATTACAATTCATGCTATAACGGTCTGTCGTCGGACCGTTACTTGACTATGATGCGCCAGCTCTGGGCCGTCACATTTCCTGTGGGTTTAAATTTAGTCCAACCTTGTTCTGTCAATCTTAACGTTCTAGCATCAGACCGTTATATTCTTGTGACGCGTTCTCTCTGAGCCGTTAAATTCTCTGCTGATCAGTTTTGGTTTCTTCTTGGTCAATCATTCTCAACGGTCTTGCTCATGACCGTTATCTATCCCCGACGTGCTGTGCGTGGACCGTCACATTTCTTGTACATTTTGTTAAGTCTATACATCCCATTCGTCATCCTAGTCTATACATCACTTTGAAGTCTGTGCAGCATCTTGAAGTCTGCACATTCATACTTCGTGTTACAGTCCACACATCATGTTGAAGCCTGTACAACATTTTTGAAGTCTACACATCATGCAGAGTCTACACAGCCTCAAGTCCATACGTTTTTAAAGTCTGCATATTTGTTAAGTCTATACGTTCTTCATCCAAGTCTGCACATTTTGGCTAAGTCTATGCATCTCATTCTTCATCCAAGTCTACATCATGTGAAGTCTATACGTCTCAGGCGTTTCCCAAAGTCTGTACATCAGGTCTCAAGTCCATGCATTCCCCAAGTCTGTACAGTCTTCATCCAAAATCTACACAGCCTCAAGTCTATACATTCCATGTCTCCCCAAGTCTGTACATTCGTTGAAGTCTCCCCAAGTCTGTACATTCGTTGAAGTCTATACATTCCATGTCTCCCCAAGTCTGTACATTCGTTGAAGTCTATACAAGTCTGCACGTTTGTCAAGTCTATACATCCATTCTCCAACTCTGTACATTCTTCATCCAAGTGTGTACAACCAAGTCTGTACATTCCTTGCCCAAACTCCATACACCCTTCAAGTCTGAGCATTCTTTGGCTAAAACGAAGTCTATACATCATCTATACATCACTTGGACGAGGTCTATACATTCATAGTTCGATCTTGTTTTGTTTTATCTAACGGTCTAGCACTTAGCCGTTACATCTTTTTAACGCACTGGCTATAGGCCGTTATATTCTCTACTGCTCAGTTCTGCAAAATTGGCCTCTGTCCCCTCTGACGGCCGTCACTTGATCCTGACGGTCTGGATCTAGACCGTTACATTGTCTGCTGCTGTGATTGAACTATTCCTCCATGCCTCTATTTTAGACCTGGCGGTCTTACATACTTCCATTCATCCTGTCCATCTCACATATCACGTTTCATCCACACAATTCTTTCACACATCGACATGCATTTCCTTGCATTCATTCCCATTCATTTTCACATGATCACCTGTTTGCATACACATTCATTCATTCACATACAAGTCATGACAAAACACAAAAAAGATTCGCATTTTCATTTCATTTTCATATAAGTCATGTACAAGTAAAAACAGAAGAAAAAACATGCATCACTCGGCCGGCTTATCCACCGGGCCGCCATCATCATCTCCTCCCTCGGGTCTCCTCGCAGGTGGCGCTATGGAGGCACTCTCCTCCTGTTGACCCCTCTCTGCCCTCTCATTCCTCCGCTGACCCGAGGAGCTAACGAGGAAGTCGACTACCGATCCGCTCAGGGCAGCGCTCCTCTGTGCCCCGCTCTGGGAGGCATTCTGCTCCGACCCCCAGCCAATCATTCTCACCGTCCGCTCCATCGTCCGCAGCTCGATCTTCAACTCAAAGATCTGACGCCGCGTATCCCGTGCCTCAGTCCGGTAGTGATCCAAGTCTGCGGTCCCGGCCCGGAGTCGCTCCACCTCTGCTCGGAGGACCTCTGCCTCAGCCTGCCTCCGCTCTGCCTCCGTTCGGACCAGCTTCACCTCGGCCACTGCTACAGCTAGCTCTCTCGCCTATAGTTTGCATTGCATATAGATAGTCGCATAAACATGAGAATTTCCATAAAGCATAAGCATTTAATTTGCATAAGCATTTAGCATCTTACCCGCTCCGCGAGGGTGGCCTCCGCCTCCTCAGCCCGGGCAACCGCTCGGGCAAACTCGGCATCTCGCTCAGCTCTGTCCCCGGCAGGCTGTGAGGATGACGACGGTGCATCCGGTCCCACTCTTTGGGCTCCCTCAGCCCGCTGCATTTAGAAATCATTGGTCAGTCCATCGCATTCGCATCATAATCATTTTAGGTCCAAGTTTTTTTAGAGTCTTACCAAGAGCTCCAAAGCGGTCTGGTACTCGTCCCGCTGCTGGACGGTGGCGTGGAGTAGCCCCTCGAGCTCGGCTATCCTTCCCTCGGGGTCTAGCAGCATTTAGAAAGCGTATGAGTCAGTGCATATCGAATAAAATTTTCATAAAAGAGCATTCAAAGTATAGGGTTTTATTGCATACCGGTCGTCAGGTACCTCGGTACACCCGGTCCCCGTACAGTCGAGCAAAGGCTTTCAAGTATGCCTCATCGCTCTCGTCCCGCTCCTTCACTGCTCTAACTCACTTGTTCCAGTCGTGGACGTACTTCACCTTCCGGGCGCACCAATCTATGTCACCACTAATTCCCTTCGCTGACTTCCCCGGGCGGTCGTCGCTGTGGCGTGAAAATGGTCACCTCTGGCTGGTGTAGTCCCCGGGTCCTCAGAATCAATCGGTAGTGGAGAGGCTCGATGATATGGATGCAGTGCAACCATATGTCTCGTCCCCGGTACGAAAGGGCCGCCTCCACCCATGGCTGTCCCTCGAAGCTCTCGCCTCTGTACGGGGTCCATCTCACCTGAAAGCATGAATCGAATCATCATATAGAAGCATATAGAAATACTCAAAATCATTTAGAAAGCATTTTTGAGTTTCGGGCTTACCACCGTATGCGGGAAGGAATCCAACTCGTCTTGGATCGCCCGGGTCAATCTGATGATCGACCCCGGGTCCCTTGCAACCACCCATCGCCTCGCGATCGGGATGCGGCCGGTGTGGAGTAGAGTGCCCCGTCCGATGCCCGGGAGGTACATGTAGCTCTAGAACTGCATTTAGAAGTCAGTCAATCTGCATAAGCATAATCATTTTCATAAACATTTGCATAAATAATAATAGAAGCATTTAAGTTGCATTTACCTGTAGAAAAGGCGAGAAGCCGCCCAGCATTTTCTGTCTGTCCGTCGTGCTGAGGGACTCGAATAGGAAGGCCAAGATTGCTGCTCCCCAGGCGTACTTTCCAACTCTGCCCAAATCCTTGATCATCGGCAGCAGCCGGCAGCTGATCACATCTGCCCGAGTCGCGAACAGGAGCTTCCCGAATAGTAGCATCAGGAAGCGCCTCAGGGTGTGATCTCCCTCTGGTCCCGCCTCTGCCGCCACTCGTGGGCGCACCTGGTCAATCACTCTACCCAGATGCTCCTCTGGTAGCTCACCCACGGCTATCGCCGCTCCTCTCAGTCCTAAGCTCTCCTGTAGTACTGATCGCGAGAGCTGGGATGACGTCTGCCCCGGTCTGATCAAATCTAGCCCCAGCAGCTCCTGGGCCATCTCTCGGTAGTCTCGGTAGGTCCATCCTGTCACTACGGCTCCATGTACTCGCAGCCCGGAAATCCTCGCCATGCTTCTAGCGTGGGGATCATGTGACCCCACGGGAAGATGAATGCTCTGCTAATCGGAACCCACCTCTCGTGCAAGGCGTACAGCAGAGGCGTGTCCATTCTGGTCACCTTGATGCTCAGCACCTCGGCGAATCCCATCCCGGCCAATCTCTCTCTCTGGTAATCGGGCAGTGCCTGGTACACCGCCCGGATCTGAAGCCAGGGGATCCTCGTCCGTCTTTTTCCCTGCATTCATTTAGATCATAAGTCAGTCAAATGCATCATAAAAATCATTGCATAGCATTCATAAATTAAAAACAAAACAAAAAAACTGAATAATTGAAAACCTAAAAATAGTTCTAGCATCTGGTGCATGTAACGGCCCTGGTAATGGGCGTCACATTTATCTAACGCACCTAGAGTGATGCATTAGGTGTGTGACGGTCACTGGAAGGACCGTCACATTCCCTGCTAGAGGGCATTTTTCCTTTGCATTCCGTGGCTATCCCACTTCGGCCAAAAGGCCTACAAATGATCCTAGTGGGTGCATAGACCCATTTTCTACCCCCCATTCCCACATGCATTCATACAAAAAACACAAAAAAAAATTTAAAATTTAAAAATAGGGCGGAAGCCTACCTCATGGTCTTGGCCCCTCTTCCTCTTCTTCTCCTGTTCCTTGGGTTCTCCCTCATCCAGGAAGGTTTCCCCTTGGTCCTCCTCGGCCATTGGAGCCTCTTCTTCCACCCTTGGAGCTTTCTTCCTCATTTTTTCTTCCTCCGGCCGTTATTCCACTTCCCGCTCTATCCGGCGGTGGAGGCGGCGTATCGCCTTCTTCTTCCCTCTCTCCCTCTTCTTCGGTGGCTGTGGAGTCTCGTCGCCGGCCATCTCTTTGGTGGTTGATGGTGGTCGCCGGTGGCTCTCGTTGAGGTTTTGGAGAGCGTCTTTGGCGTTTGGTTGCTTGAGTGTTGAATGAATGAGGCTGTGACCGTTCGGTTTGTTTGTTTTGAACGCTCAGGAAATGTGACGGTCTGTCGTCCGACCGTTACACTCTCTGACGTGTACTCTTTTGACCGTTACATGGATTTGAATTGTTTCATTGAAGAAAGTGAACCGCCCAATCTCTAACGGCCCTAGTCTGGTCCGTTACTTCATATAACGCCCTCTCTGTAGACCGTTACAGCTTGCAAATTTCTTGATGAATAAAATGGTCCATTTGATGATTGAATGACCACATTTTCTGCCATGGCACGTATTATTGATGCTTCTAACACGTATGAATGGTTATGCCTTATTTCATGCTCATATTTATTATTGGCTAACCTCTTTCTTATGAATGAAGTTATAAACAACATGCTTTGCCGTCCGTCAGGAAGGTAAGTTAGGTATTGTATCTCGTTCCCTTGCCCCTTAAATGCATTACTATATGTTATCTATGATATATTATCTCGAGAACCGGCTGGTCATTCATGTGTTCTGGGATCTGATGTTCCCCTTAAACAAAAATGATGATGATCTAAGCGTACATGTTTAATCGTTGGATAGGCCGTTAGGTTGGAAAAATTTGGGGACGATGGTTCTGTCTTGCACGCTGTGGTTGTAGATGGTGTCCTGACCCTGATTTCTCCGGTCTAGCAATATTATTCTTGAGTATCTTGTTATTTTATCTTTTCTTTGCATTTGTTTTAAACGATTTCTTTCTCTTTAGCCCAGCATGCATCATCTGCATATTTGAGCATTCATGAGCTTCATCTGTTCACGGTGTCTCAATGATGGTGAATAACTGTGTTCTTAATCTCGAATAAGGAGAATCATTCCATTCTGAATTAGAAAGGTTTCCTTCGATCTCTCGCTTGATTTGGTTGGCTGAAGATCCCTGTTTGGAGTTTAGTCAGTTCTCTTTCCTTTCCGTTGCCTCCGGCGGCTAGCCATGTTTCCTTTCCTTAGTTGTTAGTTCCTCCAGACTTGCGTCTTTCGGTTGGCTCTATCCTTGTGATCAGTTTGAAGTTTTCCAGAAAATTCCTATCGCTTGTTGGTAAAGAACGGGTGTCGTTTACCTTAACGCCCACTTTTTGGTTCACTCCGCTTCACTTCCGCTTCATCTCCATGTTCAATTTCACTTTCGCTTCACCTCCGCTCGCTCCCCTGCAAAGAGGACATTAAGGAGGGGCATCGGTTGACACCCGTTTTATGACCGATAATTTGGGTGATGGGGACATCACCTCCCATGCCCACGCTCACGGCTCGTCTCCTCGCCCCGGTTGCATCCGGCATGGTCTAGTCATTTAATTTTGAGTCCTATGTAATTTTTGTTTGAGTCATGTTCCTAGGTCTTGTGTTCATTTCCCTAAGTTTGAGTGTCATTAGGTTGTCTAGTTAGCTATTGGGCCCAATTCATTGGGCTTGGCCCAAGGGCTCTCCCCTACCCCCTCGGTTATTTATCATTGAGTCAATTGTCAAGGACTTTTGTAGAAATGTGGGTTTCCTATATATAGGACCCCATTCCCCCCATTTCAACTTAATGAATCAATCAAAGAAAAATTGCCATTTTGTGAGTTCTATCTTTATTTTTATGGTGGAGTGAATCCATTAGTGAGGTGAGAAACCTTAGGGAGATAATCCCACCCATCCCTCTCTTAATCTCTCTCTTTCACTCCCCTTTCTCTCTCCTCCACACCCAATTATGAAAATTTTCTCTCTCCTCCCTTCCCAACCACCACTCTCCCACCTACCCCCATTAAAGGCCACTCCCCTTCCCCACACATCCCATTACTCCACCCCCTAGTCCCAAGGGAGTATCCCCAATCACTAAGCCACCCTCCAACCACCTCATCCCTTTCCCAAGCACCCTTCCCTCTCCCCCATGCAACCCTCCACCTCCCAAGAGCATTTGAATTTGAATATCCCCTTCCCTCCATAGCCCAAAGTCGCCCAACTCCTCTCCCCATTGAGTAGGCCACCCCCATCCCCTTCCCTCCACTCCACTCTACCAAGAGCAGCCACCCCATCACCCTTCCTCCACCTTGGCTGAGAGCCTGCAGAGAACCAGTGGAGTGCAGCAGCGACCCCGTCTTCCCCCTGGCGTCCCTGGAGGTCCAAGAGCTATCATCGGAAGCGTCTGCATGTCTTCTTCGCAACGGAAGTAGTTTCGACATCGTCCGAGCACCGTGCTGCCCGAGAGAGCCGTTCTCCCTCGACTGCGCGAATCTCTCCTAACAGAGCACCTGAACGTGATTGGAAGTTCTGCCACGACAAATCCAGCGTGAATCAAGACAAGAGCCCTTCTGCAAAGTTTTTTCTCCTTCTGTCTACTTTCAGAATCAAGAAGCGGAACTCCATTCGGCATCATGTAGCAGGAGTTATCAATTTTATCCCTCAGCCACGCGGTTCTGCTTCCCACAGTCTTCACCGACCTGTCATCATTGTTTAGAGTCCCATGGTCTTCTCCGACATCGTTTGGCTTCTCCATCAGTTTTGCAGCAAAGAGGACTCATCCACGGTTCCAACGACTCTGACAGTGCTCGATTCTGAGTTCGGAAGCTATCGGGACAATCTCTGCAACCTACTGTTGGAAACCAGGAGCTGCCAGTCCGAGACTCTGCCTCCTTGTTTGGGCCTCCACCCATACCAGCATCAATGACAGAAGAAATTAATAAAATTTGGACAACTTCCCCGGCCAACTACGAAGATTTTTCAGGTGGTTTCGTCCCCAACAAAATTCGGTAGCAGTTGCAACAGTCAATTCATCAGTCTCCTGTCAGCACCCATAGAACTGGGCAGAATCGGCAACCTCCCATCTTCGGTGTTCCCTTCTCAAATTCCCCTCCCCGCTTGGCCGGATGAAGGCTCCTCCCTGTGTGGAGGTAGTGTTTGGATGTAACTATCATCTTCCCTTCCCCACGATCCCCCCCTTGCATGGGGTGTAGTGTTGTAATAGCTTAGACAGGTCAAGCTACCCCGGCGCGGCGTGTGGGGAACCCATGCTTCCCCGCTCGCCCTCGTCTCCGAGCGGGACCAGTTTCTTCAAACCGGTCTAGTGAGTGCTCCAAAACTTTACTCTAATTCATGCTTGTTCTTTCAATATTAGTTCATAAACTTCGCTGGCCGTGACGAGAGCCTGATCCTTAAGCTCATTTGCTATAAGTGATCATCGTGGGAAGAGAGTGGAACCCGTGCCCTTTGGCACTTCGTCGGACCCTTGATTTGGGCGGCCATACCCTTGGGGAATCAAACCTTGGCCTTGCTGGCCCTCTACCAGTAAGGGCCCAGCCCACACAACCTCCCCTTGGCATTGCCAAGTTACCCCGGGTCTTAGTGAGCATCGGGTGAGCGGTTGCCATTATCGGTCCGTTTTGAATTCTTAATTGTGCTTGCTTGTTGAGTCCTAGGTGGTATCACATCATTGGGTCATCTCCTTGTTCTATCCATGTGATGCTCCAAATTGTTCACTCTTCATTGAGTTTCTTTCGTCTGTTTGAAGCTCATTTTATGGGTCTTCTCTCCTTCGTTGAGTGTGGTTTCTTGTGGCTTTTCATTTGGATGAAGCTTAGCAAGCTCTTAATCAATTTTGATCTTCATTGTTTCTAACGGTCCTCTGCATGGGCGTTATTTTCTTCTAACGCATGATCCCATGGCCGTTACTTCTTGAAGAGTCCTACAACTTAAGGTCTTTGTTCCAGCTTATCTGTTGGCCTACCCATTGAATCTAACGGTCTGTCGTGCAGCCGTCACTTTCTTCCAACGCATCCAGCCATGGCCGTTACTTATCTTGCAGTGTCCAACTTGTTTGATCTTCTTCCGTTGATCTTATCTCTTTTGAGATAAGGTTAAATGTAACGGTATCCCCCTGGCGCGTTATTTTCATATGGCGGTCTGTCGAGTAGCCGTTACATCCAACAGAGAGTCCAGGCAGTTCAGGCCTTTTCTCTGCTACTCCGTGGTCGAGATAAGGGTTTGAATTGGTGATTTCTCTTCCAAATCTGATCCTCAGAACCTTCTGTTTGATTCTATGGACTCTTGGTGATATTATCTTCAAGGATTTGCTAAGAGTTATCCTCTTTTCTTGCTGGATTATCCTTTGTTCGACCAGAGAGTTTGAGGGCCTATAAATAGCACCCTTAACTTCATGGCCCAAAAAAAGGAAGATCTGGAGTTCGCGTCGAAGTGTTGCCGCATTCTGGAGCCACATCTAATCAAGGAGACTCGTCTTTCACATCCAGCTGCTTCACGGTGAAGGGAGTATTCGTTCTATTGAGTTTCAAAGTTCATCATTGCATATTGTGTTATTCCTCCTCCCTCTCATCATAGGCATTGTCCCTCTCCTTGTTTCCATGTTCTGCATATGGTTTTCATCATCTAAATATCTTCCTATCTTTTAAAACTCCCAGAGGGGTTAAAAAACCAAAACTCTTCGGTACTTCCCTTTCCTTTTGCATGATCTTAAGTTCTTTGAGAATTGATACTACGCTTGTTTAAAGGGCTAATCTGGGTTTGTTTTCTTGTGTTTCACGATCTTTGGAAGGTTTACAGGTTCACTACATGAGGCCCAAGTCTTCTGGCCGGCTGGAAGAGTTGGAGTTCAAAGAATTCATAAGCTATTACTACAGGTTTTCTGACGGTCTTGTGCAGGCGCGCCAGGCTTCTATAACGGTGCATCGTGCGACCGTCACATTTCTATGACGCACGGGGTCTGGACCGTTACATTCGGTTGGTCTGCAGATTTCACTGGTTTTCTCTCTCCCGTGGGCGGGTGCTTCATCCACCTATTTCCAAGGTATTTTCAAGTCTCTGGCTTGTGTTTACTTTGGTGGCGATCATGTTCTTTCTTAGTATTGGGCATTAGCTTTCTCTCCATCTCATATCTCTTATTTCCTTTATTTGCTCCACCCTCGCGGTGTGTTTTTATTTGCTCTTGCTCCACTCTCGGCGTGTGTTTTTCTTTATTCCCTTAGTTTAGCTTGATGATTGAGATAGCATGCCCATGCTAGAGCTTGTTCTGGTTGCCTAGGTTCATGGTTCACATGTTCATAGGTTGATTGAGATCTTTGATTTTTGCTTATCATCTTTATTACACATCAAAACAAAAGGAAGAAGAGAAGCAAAACAAATCGACAGGGGGATCTCTTGGCACAACGCCAGATGATCGAGCGCATCATCGAGACAAAGCCCGCCCAGTATGGTGAAGGGACGGTCACGGTGGATCTCTACAGTGTACCCTACGCGCTTCACCACCAGTCGAAGAAGCTTCCTCCAGAATACTCCAAGCCCCCGAAGCTACAAAAGTTCGACGGGCAGGGGTCGCCACATGAACACTTGGCCTACTATGTTACGGACATGGGTGAGTTAGCGTTGGAGGAATCCTATCTCCTCCGCTACTTCGCCACTTCGCTCACGGGGACGGCCTTCCAATGGTATTCCCGCCTGAAGCCCAACTCAGTCGTCGACTGGGCGGATCTCCAGAAGAAGTTCCTCGACCAATTTCAAACGGCCGAGTGAAAGGTCTCTTTAGCCGAACTCTGCTCCCTTCGGCAGAAAAAGGGCGAGAGCACCCTCGACTTCATCAAAAAGTGGCGAGACCTCAGCATGAGGTGCATCAATCCACCCGTCCAGGAGGACGCCATCACTATATGTCATCGAGGTCTAGCGACCGAGGTCAGCGAAAAGCTTCTCGGCACCAATATCAAAGGCTTCGACCAGCTCAATTCGGCAGTCACCGAGATAGAGATGTTCTTCGCCAATAACCCGAGCTATACTGCAGCCAAGTGTAAACAAGAGCGAGAACGCTAGCCCGGTAAGGAGGTGAATATCATAGAGTTCACCCCTGCCGCCAAATCCAATAAGGGGGCCGAATCCAGTGGCTCTGACAAAAAGCCAGCAGATAAGTTGGCTGTTTCATCCTTCTCAGAGCGCATGAAGACACCCTCCTCTTTCAAGAAGGAACACACGAAGATGCTCTTCAACCTATGCATGGCTTAGAAGATTATCGAACTGCCAGAAATCCACAAGCCGCACGAGGCGCTAAAGACCGACGATCCCAACTATTGCCTGTACCATCGCATGCTGGGTCACTCAATTGAAGATTGCTACGTCTTCAAGACTCAGGCACAGAAGCTGATCCGAGACGGCCTAGTCAAGATGAAGAGTGGTCTCGTCGATCCCCCGCAACCACATACGTGGGCCAAGCCAGCTAAAGCGGCGCGCGTGGCTCACCCCTCGGCCAATGTCATCCACATGATGGCCGCATTTTCTCTTTCTGATGATGAGTCAGAGGAGCCCAGAGCCAATCGAAGGGGACGTTCGATCTGGTATCCAGGGTGGAGGCCTTGGCATAATCAGAGACCTCTCTCCTTCCCTAGGGAGAGAACCCGGCGACTCTTCGACATCCTCGTCGAGAGGGGGCAAATCATGCCCAGATTCTTGCCTGTCGACTACACCCATTGGGATCGTAGTCACCCCCAGTATTGCCCCTTCCACGCTAGAATCTGCCACTCGATCGAGTCCTGTGAGGAAGTCCAATACCTCATCTAGGAACAGATCCGATGGGAGTAGATCGATGCAGAAGAAACTCTATGCCGCTTGTCAGGCTTTGGCAAGCTGTCGAAGAGACCCTGAGCATCACCAGGGATGCGCCAGAGTGGCCAGACTCTCCTCAAGAGAATGGGCACGGGCTGCCTTACCAGCATCCTCCGGAATGGCTTGAGTTCCAGACTGACAACCAAGAAGCACTCGAGCGACTGCAAAGGCGTAGAGAGCAGGAGGCCAGTCAAGAGACGGAGCCGACTAACTTCTCGGTCAACGTCATCCATTCCTCTGCTCCTCTGACCCTCGAGGGCTCTCAAGCATCTACGGCTAGCCAGCCAACCCCAGCCACTTTGGCCGTGCAATGGCGGTCCTGGTGGGAGCTAAAGTCTCTCCCTTTTCCTGAATAAGACACTGTCAGGCTCCTCCGGGTCCTTCTCGACCGGGAGGACGTTTTAGTGGGAGAGACGACGACAAGCTCTGCGACTCTTTCTTGTATTCCTCCTGTCCTATCTTCGCCATCGACAACTGCGGATAGGAAGGGAAATCAAAAATAGGGTGAGGTCCCACCTCAGCCTCGTGACACCTCCCCAGCGGAGGGGCCGTTCCGTCCTCTTCGCCTACCTGTCGACACATCCGGAGTACAAAGAAGACATCTTCAGAGTCTTCAGCGGCTTCGATTCAAGTGGTGGGCTCACCGCCACAGGGTTCCTCCATTCCGCAAAGTCAGGATGACTGTGCAGAGTGACAATGTCCCACGACACTGTCATTGGTCGCCAGGCCTAGCCCTCAGCATGGTTACAAAGGCAAAACTAAGGAGTAGGACGACCAGCGCACCTCTCTGTCCGCTCCTCAACAGAAGCCGTCGCCACCGCGGCTAAGGCATCAAACCGTGCATACGTCTTTAGACGCCAGCACCAGCCTATCGACTCCTCGTAGGCTCCCATCGCCACCGCGGGTAAGGCACCAAACCGCGAACACGTCTTCAGACACCAGTCCCAGCATTCTGGCATACCAGGAATTGCCGCTCGTGGTAATCGAGCAGGCGATTAATGCCACCTTCCAGATACAACAAGCGGAAGGCGCCTGGATCGAGATCCGGGCGAGGAAGAGTCATCGACCTCGCCCTACAAGGGCGTCAGCTCGGAGATATCCTCACCAGGATTTGTCAACTCTGGCACCAGCACCTCTCCCTCCTACTCCCTTGGAGACGCTATCGCCAAGTGGCAAGAGAAAAATAGGAGGAAGAACCTCAGAAGGTGGCTCAAGAAATAGGCTGAATAAGCAGCCGCCCTGCAATTCCTGGTCGAGCCAACGCCTCTCCAAAGGCTCCAGCGGCTCATTGATGACCTGGAGGAATACGTTCCCCCTCGTCCTACCGGGGCTCTCCCACTCGACAGCTACATCCCATGGGAAGAAATGCATAAACGAGCCCGCCTCAGAAATTGGGTCCAAGAGATGATCCAAAAGCTCAAGAACGGCGAAAGACTCGTGATTCCTGACGAGCTCTCCTTGTGCTATAAAGACAAGGAGATCACCCCGGAGCATCTGGAAGAAATGCTCCGACACTGTACCTGCAACATGGTGGCCATCCCACCTCCCGACAATATCAACGCTTCTCGGCGGGGCGAGCCAATAGCCTCCCGGACAAGACAAAGGGCTAACGCCCCCCTTGGGCTCCAGCCAGCTCCAGAGCACACCGGCCGTGGCCGAGGTCGTGGCCGGGGACGTGTTAGAGGCCGTGGGAGAATTCCCGAGCTACCCCTCTCTCCGTCCACCTTCGACCCGGAGCGAATCATCCTCTTTCGAGGAGAGGAACCGACTCCCATCCCGGAAGTAGAAATTCGGGGCGGACTTGGTATCTTCGATCCTTCCGACATCGACAAGGATGTTACTCGTCTTCTAGCCCCTGCGCCAGTACCGACTTCTGCAGTAGAGCAAGCTGGACCATCCAGCAAGGATGAGCCAGCCCGCCAATCACCCCTAGAAGAGCCGTCATTGGCATCCCTGTTCCAAGAGCCCACTGGTAATCGAAGTCAATTTGGTCCCAGTGATAAGGGCAAGGCAGTGCAACTTGCCGATGGGGAACAACACAGGCAGCTCGCAGAAGGCTCAGCCCGACATTCTACCCTCTCAGGAGGATGCTTGAGCCCGAGCCGACCGAAAGGTCCTCCACCAAATGAAGCGCTTCCTTGCCAGCATTTCAATTTGGGAAGCCATCGCTTCGAGTAAGGATCTGAGGGAGACCCTTATCAAAATACTCCAAGAGCTGGAAGTCTATGAAGCGTATGCCGCGGAACAGAGGGCGGCTGCCTATGGGGCCTTCGCAGCCACCATCACCTTCACGGACAAAGACATGCTGCTGTCCCCTCTGTGCCATAATCATCCTCTTTATATGAAGGGGAAGATCAACGGACATGACATGAACCGGATCCTGGTAGACTCCGGTGCCGCTGTTAACATCATGCCGCTCAAGACATTCAAGTCTCTATATCTGACCCCATACCTTCAGAAGGTCTAGGCGGTCAAGATATCTGGCTTCAACCAGAACACCGAGGACATCCTCGGCCGGGTAGACGTCGATCTAGTGCTCGATGATTTTGCCTCTAAGGTGACATTCTACATCATCGACTCCAACAGGTCTTATAAGATGCTATTGGGCAGACCTTGGCTCCATGAAAACTGGGTCGTCCCGTCGACTCTCCACCGATGCATCAAGTATGCCAAGGACGGAGAGCAACATAAGGTCTTTGCAGACCTATCGCCATTTACACCAGTAGAATGCAACCTACCCGACGTTGTGCTCTACTTCAAGGGGATTAGTCTGTACCCCATGATCAAGAGCAAAAGCAACGGTTGGCTCTCAAAGGAAGATGATGATGATCTCTTCTCTGTCGACGAAGAGAAGGCCAAGCTTCACCGACTGTGCCTCGGCTCCAAGTCAACCCCGGATCACCTTGAATGGCGCCAGATTGACTTCAAGGCTAACCTTATTAGCGGGGCTATTGGCAAGAGTATATGTATGCCACCAGACTGCATCTAGCTCCCATGTGCATCCGAGGAGCACAATGTCGAGTCGCTGACAACATTCATTGTCACCTTCAAGCGACAACGTCGAAACAAGAAGAAGGCTAACAGGGACGAACCTATTGTCTTCTACAAAGGAGACATGGTCCCTCAGGCCCCGCCGGATGATGACTTCGGCTAGTCTAGGCAAGCCGATAACACCCCTGAAGCAGTTCAGGTGTGGGGCGACCTGTCGCCGCATATTCGAGAAATGTGTTTGAAACAACACATTCCCATGTGGCAGACCTCTGCCCAACAAAGATACTTCCGTCGATTGTGGGACCCTTCCCAAGTCCGAGGGCAACCCCCGTCATTCCATAAGGATACCAGGGGGCTTGGCTATGACCAGGACCGGGACTTCTGCGTCCACTATGTAGTTAACGTCATAGGCTTGGTACCACCAGCCATCCTTGGCTATTTTCTATTTTAGTTTATTTTAAATTTTTATTTAAACCCAGCATGCATTCATATAGGACTTTGATTTATTGCGGAAGATCATTCAAGTGATTCGATTGTGAAAGCCGTTGTGTTTCGATTCTTACAAATATGAGATATTCCACTCCGAATGAAATACTGAGTTTCTTTGAAACGGCCCTACGTTGCTCTTCCAAAGGAGACCCTTGTTTGGACAGACCCTCAGATATTCCTTTACCTTTTTACCTTGTTTGACCCACCTTGGCCGCAGCACTTCCACATTCGCTGGTAACCGCTCACCAAAGGTGAAACCTGCGGGTTTATGACCCAGGTACTTCCACACCGAGAAGTTGGTCTCCTTTATTTTTCGTGCCTGAGCACACATCTCACCCTCCCTTATTTGATCTCCGTCCAAGCAATCGTCAATATTTGAAAGACCTTCTTCAAGGTCGCCTCATTGAAACTTCAGGAAAGATTCCAAACAGTAATGTCAAAAGCGTGTCTCATCACACCTTGGCATCAACTTATCAGTCCGCTCCCACTTCATTTCACTCCACATCGATACCATTCCACTACGTGTCGCTCCCTTGCAAAGCAGACGCCAAGGCGGGGCAGCTGTAGACACGCAGTTCTTGACGATACCGTGAGTAAATTTCATATTACACTATGATACCCCAAGGTGGCCTTCACATTTTTAATTACACTGGTGATTTCCTATTTTTATGAATTTTTTTACTTTTTTTTTAATTTTTCCGTGAAAAATCATGGAAGTGTCCAGGCGCCTGGACGCCTCCATCAATGACCAAAAAAAATAAAAAAATCAAAATCATGGAAGTGTCCAGGCGCCTGGACGCCTCCATTAATGACCAAAAAATAAAATAAAAATTCAAAATCATGGAGGTGTCCACTTTCCTGGACGCCTCCATTAATGCAAAAATAATAAAAAATAATATCAATAATCATAAAAAATAAAACAAAAATCAAATAAAAAATAATATATTAATGGAGGCGTCCAGGACCCTGGACGCCTCCATAAAAATAATTATAAAAAATATGTAAAATGCCAGTTGGCATAAAAGATAAAACATAAAAATATATATATATTAATGGAGGAGTCCAGGCCCCTGGACGCCTCCATCAACTCCTTTACGGGCGCCGGTCACCGAACGACGGTTTGTCGTGTGTGAAAAAATCCAAATTATGAAGACGTCCAGACAGCTGGACGCGCCCATTTCTGAATCACGAGGCGCCGCTCACAAAACCACGCGTTGTGCCAAACCGCGTGCGGCCGTCGTCGGTTTTCGGTGGACCTGTTGGAGGCGTCCGGGGCCCTGGACGCCTCCACAAAAATATTCCAAAAAAATAAATAAAAATAGAATAAAATATTATTTTTTCCCTGATGGAGGTGTCCAGGGTCCTGGACGCCTCAACCCTCCGGAGCCCTATAAATAGAGGCCCACCCCCTCAGTTTTGGAGGAGCTTCGAAGAGATCCGATAGGCTGCCGGAGCCCAGAGGCTACCGGAGTCATTTCTAACCCGTGGGGTCTTTTGTAGGTGGATGTTCTACCGGCTTCTCGGGTGCCCACGCTCGCGAGAGGAAGGTCGTCTTCATCCACCGCCCTTCCACGTCATCCCTACGCTGCCGGAGCTCCGCCGGATCTCACCCTCGGCTCATCCAATAAGCCTTTTCTTCCCCTTTTTCTCCATAGTTCTTTACATTCATCATACTGCATCCTCTATCCCCCTTCATAAGGGCACCTCTTCTTATATACTTCTTACATCCATCATCTCATTTTCCTCCTACTCGAGTCCGAGAGGGGTTTAAAAGATAACACCAACCAGGTGTGTGTCTTGCCATCATTTCGTTATTTTTATCGCAAGGATTTGAATACTACACCTTCATCTTTCTAATCCACTTGTTACTTGTTTGTCGTTGTTTTACAAGGGTACCCAAGGAAAGTCCTCTCCGTCGGCCGGCCGAAGGGGGAGGAAGAAGCAACCCGCCATCTCCCGCTCTTGAGGTAGGCGCGATCACTTTCTTTATTTTGGGGTCTTTTGGCCCCTGGCGATCACATCTTGTTCTCGAGACCGCGGCGAGTCACTTCCCCAATGGCCGTTTAAATTCCCGTTCTATATGTTATATTCTTATCTATTCATATTCTCGAGGCCGCGGCGAGTCACTTCCCCAATGGCCGTTTAAATTTCCGCTCTTATATTCTCTTTATATTCTGTTATATCCTTATCTATTCATATTCTCGAGGCCGCGGCGAGTCACTTCCCCAATGGCCGTTTAAATTCCCGCTCTTTATATTCTCTTTATATTCTGTTATCTTCTTATCTGCTCATATTCTCGAGGCCGCGGCGAGTCACTTCCCCAATGGCCGTTTCAATTCTTGCTATTTAATTTCTGCACCATTCCCGTCCCCCCGAGGCCGCGGCGAGTCACTTCCCGCTATGGCCATTTAACCCCAATATCTTGCTATATTACATTTGTCCAGCTCGCCCCGCCGGAGCAATCTCCCGTGGTGGCCCCTTCTCTCTTCTCTTATTTCTGTGTTGCAGCAAACAAAAGAGGAGCTCGCGCGCTCCGCGTCCTCTCCGCTCCCCGAACCGCGTGACGTCGCTCACAACCCACTCGGGGATCATCTTCCAGGAAGACTCACGACATGCGGGGGAACTCCACCGCACACACACCGATACACGGTGACTCGATCGAGCGAGAACATGGAAACCCAAAACGCCTGGGGTCACCCGGACCCACCAAGCCCACGGGCACACTAATCGAGGTAAACGGAACCTCCGGACACCCAAAGACACGGTCACGGAACTCCACGAGGTGTCCAGGACACACACGGCCCAAGAGGAACACCAGACGACAGGACAGATCGCGCTAGGGACCCCTAGCGCGACAAGGCAGAACGCGCTAGGACCCCTTAGCGCGACAGGGAAGATCGCGCTAGGGCCTCCTAGCGCGACAAGACAGGTCGCGCTAGGACCCCATAGCGCGACCAGAACCGCCCTACTGTTAGCGCGTTCTCAGTCCGCGCCCGAAAAATGGCGGAAACGCCTAAAAACTCCAACCACACCCCCATGCCTCCACCGGAGCGGGGGAAATCAAGGGGAATGACCCCTAAGGACCCCTAGCATGCTTCTAAGCCATCAAAACATGAAATAGCGGGCTAAAACCATAGATCGGGCGAGCTCTCCCCAAATCATGGAAAATCCCAAACCCGCTCAAACAAGCCTCTCTCGGCCTCCCCGCGGCCTACAAATCACGGAAACGAACGGCAAGAGGCTAAGGAACGTCACCCTATCTCAATGGAGCGAATGCTCCGCCGGATCGTCCACAAGCCACAAAGAACGCCCTTGGAAACCCCGCCTCCTCACGCTTCCCACGCTCGCCGCACGCCCACAAGCTCGCATCGCCGCCGCCCACGCGTCCGCGCCGTCGCCCCGCCGCTGTCAGCAGCCGGAGAGAAGCTAGCCGCGCTCGAATGGGAGGGAGAGAGGGAGAGAGGGAGGTCACGGTTGGGGAAGGAAGGAGGAAGAAGAAGAAGAAGAAAGAGAAGGTGGGGGAAGAGAGAGAAAATAGGGGGATATTTATAGAAAATCCAGAAAATACCGAAAAATAGAAAAATACGTTTCCGAAATTCTCGGGACGCACCGATCGCAACGGTACCACTCGTACCCAGGTGAACGGCCCGGTTCACCCGCAGCGAGCTTCCGAAGGAAAAGCCGAAACACACACCGGAAATCGGAAAACACGCGCGGAAAAGCCGCGGAACGCCTCCGGGCCTCCGAAACGAGTCCGGATCGCGTCGATCCGAACATGAAAGATGTCCGAAACGAAATTTTGGACACAACAGACCTGGACGCTCCGAAAACTAGATCCGGGACCCACGACGAAGGATCCGAAAGGTCCGGGATATTACAGCCCTCCCCCCTTAAGGAATTTCGTCCTCGAAATTGAGAACAACCCAAGGGGAAAGAAGAGGAAGACTCACTCAAATAGGTAAGGGAACTGCTGACGCATCTCGTCCTCACGTTCTCAAGAGGCCTCACCACCAGAGTGCCGCTACCACACCACCTTTACCAAGGGGATGACCTTGTTCCGCAGGCGCTGCTCTCGCCTATCCTCCACGCGGATCTGAAACTCTGGGAGAGAGTGATCTGGAGTCACCTCAGGCCAAACAGAATTTTCGAGCACGTGAGAGTCATCGGGCATATACCTCCGCAACATCGAGACGTGGAACACGTCATGCACCGACGCCAACTCAGGGGGTAACTGCAACCGGTAAGCAACCTCACCGATGCGCTCTATAATCACGAAAGGACCAATATAGCGGGGACTCAGCTTCCCACGCCGTCCAAAACGCATCACCCCCTTCATCGGAGAAACTCTCAAGAACACACGATCAGCATAGCTCTTCTGCCGACTCTGGGCCGCCAACATGTTCTGACGAACCAGGTGCACAACATCCACACATTGCTGCACCAAATCTGGTCCCGTCAAAACACGCTCACCCACCTCAAACCAACCAAGCGAAGTCCTGCACGGACGCACGTACAACGCCTCATATGGAGCCATGCCGATGCTCGAATGAAAGCTGTTGTTATAGGCAAACTCCACCAACGGTAGGTGATGAATCCAAGTCCCCTGCCACTCCAGACAGCAGGATCTCAGCATGTCCTCCAAGGTTTGAATGGTCCTCTCAGACTGGCCATCTGACTGAGGATGATATGCCGAGCTAAATGCCAACTCCGTGCCAAGAGCTCGCTGGAAACTCCTCCAGAATCCAGAAGTGAAGCGCGGATCCCGATCCGACACGATCGAAATGGGGACTCCATGCAACGGCACGATCCGCTCCACATAAAGACGAGCCAACTTGGACACGCTCCAGCTGACTTTGACCGGTAACAACCGAGTCACCTTCGTCAGCCTATCCACCAGCAACCAAATACTGTCCTGCCCACTCGGGGTCCTCGGCAACCCTACCACAAAATCTGTGGTCACGTGGTCCCACTTCCACGCAGGAACATCCAAGGGCTGGAGAGTACCTCCTGGTCGTTGATGCTCCGCCTTCACCTGCTGATAGATCAGGCACCTGGCCAAAAATTCGGCGACATCTCTCTTCATGCCAGGCCACCAAAACTACCTCCGCAAGTTTCGATACATCTTCGTCGCACCCGGGTGTACGGTGTACCTGCTCCCATGAGCCTCGCGCAACACTGCACGACGAACCTGCTCCTCCGCTGGAACATACAGCCTGCCGCGAAACCTCGCAGCACCGTCCTCGCCGAGCTCCACATCAGCCATCGCCAGAATCTGGGGCAACTCAGGGTCCGCATGCTGAGCCTCTATCACCTGACGACGGATAGCAGGAGTGACAGTCAGACTCGCGAGCACTGCCAACCCTGGCTCCTGGGGAATCTTGAGCCTGAAAGATACTTCGGGCACTTGTTCCCAGAGCCTCCACTTCCTCAACATCAAGGCACTGACCGCAACCTTCCGACTCAAGGCATCGGCGACGACATTCATCCTGCCTGGCTGATAAGACAGGGTGAAGTCATAATCCTTCATGAACTCCATCCAACGCCTTTGTCTGAGGTTCAGGTCCCTCTGAGAGAACACATACCTCAAACTCTGATGGTCAGTGAACACCTCGAACTTCTCGCCGTACAGATAATGCCTCCAGATCTTCAGCGCGAAGATCACCGTCGCCAACTCAAGGTCATGGGTAGGGTAGTTCTCCTCGTGGGGCTTTAGCTGCCGAGATGCATAAGCCACCACTCTACCAAGCTGCATCAACACAGCTCCCAATCCAACGCCGGAAGCATCTGTACACACCACGAAACCTCCCGATCCAGAAGGTAAAACCAACACCGGAGCCGAGGTGAGCAATCTCTTCAGTTCCTTGAAGCTCTGCTCACTCTCCTCAGACCAGACGAAAGGCACATCCTTCCGCGTGAGTCTAGTCATCGGGGTCGCAATGCGAGAAAAATCCTGGATAAACCGGCGATAATAACCCGCAAGCCCCAAGAAACTCCGGATCTCTGTCACCGACCTCGGCCTCGGCCACTGCATTACTGCCTCGACCTTGGCGGGGTCCACGAAAATGCCATCACCAGAAATCACGTGCCCCAGAAAGTGCACCTCGCTGAGCCAAAACTCGCACTTGCTTAGCTTCGCATACAACTGGTGATCTCGCAACGTCTGCAGCACCACACCCAAATGGTCCGCGTGCTCCTCAGCAGACCGCGAATAAACAAGGATGTCATCCACGAAGATGACCACGAACTGGTCCAAATACGGATGAAACACCCTCTGCATCAAGTCCATGAAGGCTGCTGGGGCATTGGTGAGCCCGAACGGCATCACCAAAAACTCATAATGCATGTACCTCGTACTGAACGCAGTCTTCTCCACATCGGACTCGCGAATTCTCAGCTGATAGTAACCTGACCGCAAATCAATCCGCGAGAACACTCGCGCGGACTGAAGCTGGTCGAACAAGTCATCAATCCGCGGTAACAGATACTGGTTCTTAATGGTCACTTCATTCAGCTGTCGATAGTCAATGCACAACCGCAGACTACCATCCTTCTTCTTCACAAACAACACGGACGCACCCCAAGGGGAAAAGCTAGGACGAACATACACCTTGGCCAACAGCTCCTGCAACTGCGCCCTTAACTCCCTCAACTCAGCGGGGGACATACGGTAGGGAGCCTTCGCCAAAGGTCCCGTACCAGGCACAACGTCGATCACAAAATCGATCTCCCGCTGGGGAGGCAATCCAGGCAACTCCTCGGGAAAAATATCGAGAAACTCGCAAACCACCGGAATGTCCTCGACATTCGGTTCCATCCGGTCAGACACAACCACGGACGCGAGAAAACCCTGACAACCAGAATCAAGCAACCGACGGGCTCGAATAGCAGAAATGAGGAATCGAGAAGAGGTGGAACGGATACCTTGGAAGTAGAAGGTCCGCTTGCTCGGATGCTGGAAGTAGACCCTCTTCATCCCACAATCCACCACCGCTCCATGAATTTCGAGCCAATCCATGCCTAGAATCACGTCGTAATCCCGAAGCTGCAACGCGTACAACTTGCCTGGCATACTCCGCCCATCGATCCAAACCGGAACCTGATCGAAGCAATACGGGGTAATCATAAAGTCACCCGAAGGCAACTCCACTGCCAAATCACAGGACAACTGGGTCACCGGCTCCTCGATGCTCAACGCGAAATCCTCCGAAATAAACGAATGAGAAGCGCCGGAATCAAACAAAACCCGAGCCGCACAACCCAAAATCTGAACGGTACCTTCCAGGAGCTGCGACGACACTGCCTCTGCCCTGGTCATGTGCGTGATCTGGCCTCGAGCCCTCTGCCTGCCTCCCACACTAGCTGACCTGGGTAGCGACGGATACTGTCCCTGCTGCTGCTGCTGCTGCGGTCTCTGCTGCTGGGGGACCTGCTGCTGCGGCGGCCTCTGAGGACAGTCACGCGCCATATGCCCTGGCTGGTCACACCGAAAACAGATGATCGGAGCCGTGCACTGCCTGCCTGGGTGGGTCCCACCACACCGTGGACAAGGTCCTCGTGATCCACCCACTGATCCCTGGCGCTGCAAAGGAATCGGCTGCTGTACACTGCCCGATGAAGCCTGCCCCTGATCCTTGTGCTTCTTACGAAAACTCTTCTTCAAGAACTTCTTGACCTTCGAGCCAAAGGACGCAGATCCTGCTACCGACGCTGCCGGTGTCGGCACTCCCGAACCACCCGACGCATGCTGAAAGGAACCCTGCTGCTGGGTAACCGACTGATGGCTGCGACCTGACAAAGACTGTCCCTGGCTGATCGGTCCCCGGGTCCTCTGCATATCCATCTCCAAAGAAACCGCAACACGAGACGCTGTCTCTAGATCAGTGGCCCCATTCGCGATCAGATGGTGCCTCAGCTCCAGCCTCAAGCCCTGTACAAACTGCGTGGTCCTCACTCTCTCATGCTCCATGATGTGAGGTGCATACCGACCCAGCTCGACAAATTGGGCCCTGTACTGCAACACGGACATGTCGCCCTGCACCAGCTCCAGAAACTCCCGCATCCGCTGCGTAGCCACAATATCTGGACAGTACGCACGCTCGAAAGCACTAACGAAGTCATCCCACTCGATCTGCTCAAGTGGACGAAGCTGAAAAGACGTCTTCCACTCGGAAGACCACCACCTCCAAGCCGTACCCTGTAACTAGTTGTAGGCCAACACCATTCTGTCCTCGGCAGTACTCCTTGCAGAACTGAACACCCGCTCCATCTCGTCAAGCCAATCACGAGCTGCATCAGGGTCTGCCTGCCCGCTGAAGTAAGGTGGATGGAACTACAGAAAGTCCCTCACTGCTCGGCCTGGCCCACCCCTAGCTGACGAGCCCTCACCAGCCTCTCCGCCGAACTGCTGAGACATAAGCTGGTACATGCCACGGAAGAAATCCTCGGCCCCCGGAACCCTCGCAGTAGCCGCGGCCTCGGTAGCTCCCGGTGGCGCTCTGCTATGTTCCTCCTGGTCCCCCTGGACCCCCTGCTGGATCTCCTGACCTCCAGCCGACTGCCCCTGCTGAGAGCGGGAGCTCCTCCTCGGCGCCATGCTCGCTCCTGAAGTAAAAGACAGAGAACACGAAAAAAGCGGCAAGGTCAAAACAAACACGCGGTGCCCAATTCCAGCGTCACCTATACATCATCGCTGTGGACTAGTGGACCACTACAATTACTCACGATTTTCGTATAATCCCACAACCGCGCTCTGATACCAGCTGTAACGACCCGAGAATCCGATCACCGAGAAGGTCCGATAACCCGAGACTCGCACCGCCACCCACGAGTCCGAAGACTCGGAAGGGTTAGAAGGATGGTGTGGAAACTACACAAGTATCACAAGTAATTGCAGAAATTAAACAGTTATAATAATAAGCAGGAAATAATTAACATTTTACATGGTCCACAATAGAAAAATAACAACAACAGTAGTAGTCCACAACTAGTATAGAGACAAGAAGGAAAAGTACAGCTACACGGGGCATACCCCGGCTCTGACCTCTGGCACTACCTCTGGGCACCCGCTCCACGCTGCACTCCCGACGCGCTCCCCGAAGGTGGCGCCTCACCTGAAACACGGTGAAAAATACGCAGGGAATGAGTCTCGGAACAAAACTCAGTAGGGATCACTCGAACCCTACCTCGAAGACGGGAAACCACTACGCTAGCGGTAAAAGAGTACCTCGGAAAGGGAAGCCCTATCCTCAACCGAACGAAGCCCTGCGGCACGTGAACCGGCAAACATGTCACGGTGAGAAGACCGAACTCAACGGTCAACCCGGCAACACCCGAAGGTCGAAAACGCCCGACTGACAGTCTGACACTCCGTAGTCGACAGGACTACCACCCACTAGAAGCACAGTCGGTAGCGTCCCCTGACGTCTTACACCGCGCCGCTGGTGAACCGCCTGACGTGGTAGCTCCTACCAAAGGCGCAAACACCGCACGAGTAACCACAAACAAGTGACTAGCTGGGGTCACGCCCGTCGACGTGAGTCCAACCGCCCCCAACCACGTGTGCACACACAGACCACGCGTCCTAGGTCTGGCCCTCTGACCGGTTTTCCCCCGTAGCCGGACTCTGGCTACCGACGAGGGGCCTACGGTAACCGGTCCACAAACCGTCTCAAGGTGAGTGCCCGTACACCACTCCCAGGTGAGACCAGCACCTCGTACTGGTGGGCTACGACTAGTGGAGGGTCACTGAAGGAGTAGACTCTCAAGACAACGGAAAACAACGTCCGAACCTGACGAAGTACGGGGGCCGTCCCACGTACCAGCACCATCACACGGTGACCACGGTCGGAAAAGAACGGACGCACCGCCCACTGCCAAACACATGACCCACTCGGGGATCATCTTCCAGGAAGACTCACGACATGCGGGGGAACTCCACCGCACACACACCGATACACGGTGACTCGATCGAGCGAGAACACGGAAACCCGAAATGCCTGGGGTCACCCGGACCCACCAAGCCCACGGGCACGCTAATCGAGATAAACAGAACCTCCGGACACCCAAAGACACGGTCACGGAACTCCACGAGGTGTCCAGGACACACACGGCCCAAGAGGAACACCAGACGACAGGACAGATCGCGCTAGGGACCCCTAGCGCGACAAGGCAGAACGCGCTAGGACTCCCTAGCGCGACAGGGAAGATCGCGCTAGGGCCTCCTAGCGCGACAAGACAGGTCGCGCTAGGACCCCATAGCGCGACCGGAACCGCCCTACTGTTCATCTTCTCCGATGAACGCGCCCCATCGGGGCAGCGCGACCATCAAGAACGCGCTACTGGAGTATAGCGCGTTCTCAGTCCGCGTCCGAAAAACGGCGGAAACGCCTAAAAACTCCAACCACGCCCCCATGCCTCCACCGGAGAGGGGGAAATCAAGGGGAATGACCCCTAAGGACCCCTAGCATGCTTCTAAGCCATCAAAACATGAAATAGCGGGCTAAAACCATAGATCGGGCGAGCTCTCCCCAAATCATGGAAAACCCCAAACCCGCTCAAACAAGCCTCTCTCGGCCTCCCCGCGGCCTACAAATCACGGAAACGAACGGCAAGAGGCTAAGGAACGTCACCCTACCTCAATGGAGCGAATGCTCCGCCGGATCGTCCACAAGCCACGAAGAACGCCCTTGGAAACCCCGCCTCCTCACGCTTCCCACGCTCGCCGCACGCCCACAAGCTCGCCTCGCCGCCGCCCACGCGTCCGCGCCGTCGCCCCGCCGCTGTCAGCAGCCGGAGAGGAGCTAGCCACGCTCGAATGGGAGGGAGAGAGGGAGAGAGGGAGGTCACGGTTGGGGAAGGAAGGAGGAAGAAGAAGAAGAAGAAAGAGAAGGTGGGGGAAGAGAGAGAAAATAGGGGGGTATTTATAGAAAATCCAGAAAATACCCAAAAATAGAAAAATATGTTTACGGAATCCTCGGGACGCACCGATCGCAACGGTACCACTCGTGCCTAGGTGAACGGCCCGGTTCACCCGCAGCGAGCTTCCGAAGGAAAAGCCGAAACACACACCGGAAATCGGAAAACATGCGCAGAAAAGCCGCGGAACGCCTCCGGGCCTCCGAAACGAGTCTGGATCGCGCCGATCCGAACACGAAAGATGTTCGAAACTAAATTTCGAACACAACAGAGTTGGACGCTATGAAAACTAGATCCGGGACCCACGACGAAGGATCCGAAAGGTCCGGGATATTACAGTAAGTGTCGATGTTTGCGTTCTACCCTTCCATTATGTTGAGGGGTAGCAACACACGACGTTTGATGTACGATGTCATGTTCTCGAAAAAAAGTTTGTACTTGAGTAGATGTAAATTCAGTGCCATTATCGCTACGAATATGTTGGATAGATGAGCCAAATTGAGTTTGAACCATGGCACAAAAGGAAGTGAGATAATAATAAGTTTCATATTTATGTGACATCAGGAACACCCAACAAGCACGACTATAGTCGTCCACTATTGTAAGAAAGTAATGTGCTCCCGAATGAGAAGCAGTAGAATATCTACCCCACACATCACAATGAACCAAAGCAAAGGGCACAGTTGCTTTACTAAAACTCAACGGAAAAGAAACGCGAGTTTACTTAGCACGATGGCAAATGTCACAACATGCAAGCACATCTTTATTGAACAAAGGAGAATTGGGAATAAAAGACAAACTAGCTATTGATGCATGACCAAGCCTTTGATGTCAAATGGTGGTGGAGATGGGCCGAATGGCTGAAGCTGCAAAAGATGACGATTGCCTTCTCAAATAGTAGACTCCATCCCTCAGCTCACCCACTCCAATCAGCCTCTTTGATCGTCGGTCCTGTATGAAACAATGATTCGAATGAAAGGTGATAATGCAATTTAAGCCTCGAACTAATTGGCCAATAGAAATAAGATTGCATTGAAAACATGGAATGTAAAGGACATCACGGAGGACAATGTCATTATTTAAAAAATATGAGGCAATTCTCTGAACAGGTAAGGTGTCACCATTGGGAAGACGAACATATGAGTGAGAAAGAGTGGAAGTAGAAAATGAAGGATCTGCAGCGGCCATGTGATGGGAAGCACCACTATCTAGCACCCACTCTGTTGAAAGAGAATGTTTAAAGGTCTCACCAGCTTGAACTTCACTTGCATGATTTTTGTCTGATCCCAAAAGGGCAAGGAGTTGCTCATATTGGTCCTTAGTAAGACCTGGAAGGGGCGATGGATTAGGTGAATTATCTGACTGGCTCGCTTGCACATTGTTGACAGTGGCAGTGGGCTTCTTGAATGAAGACCGCTGTCCCGAGATGAAGTTTGGTGCATTGCCTTGACGATTGTTTCTACGAATTGGCCAATTTGAGGGATATCCAATTAATTCAAAACATTGGGCAATTTTGTGTCCATTCTTTCCACAGTGTTCACACTTTATATTAGAGCGGTGACCATCTCTTGCATCTTTTCGACTCATCTTAGAAGAAACATGTAATGTCGCAGCTTCCACCTTCGGCCGATGATTTGCGATCAAAACTTGTTGACGCTCTTCTTGAATCACCGAGGCATAAACTTTGTTCAGATTGGGAATAGGCTCCATACTTAAGATGTGCGATCGCACAACATTGTAGGTGTCGCTAAGTCCCATTAAAAATTGATGAACTTTTTCTAGCTCTCGTTCCTGTACAAATTCTTTTGTTGCGCCACATGTACACTTTGGAACAATAGAGTATGTACTAAGTTCATCCCACGACGCTTTCATTTTTGTAAAATAAACTGGAATGGTCAGACCACCCCGTTGAAGAAGGCTGAGTTCACGTTTATTTGATGAACTCGTGGGGCATTGCCTTGGGAGAACCCATCTTCCAAGTCAAGCCACATGTCCCTCGCCGTATCGGCGTAGGCGACACTGTCATGAAGCTCTTTGGCCAACGAATTGAACAACCAGGAAAAAACCATGGAATTACATTTCTCCCAGTTATGAAAATTTGGAGAAATCAAGTCTGGCTTTGTGAGAGTACCATCAACAAAGCCAAACTTATTTTTGCCCGCACAGCATTGGACATAGCCCTTGACCATGTGCCATAGTTCTCTCCATTTAAGAGGCAGGAAACTAAAATGATACCCGGATTGTCTGAATGCCCAAGAGAATAGGGAGAAGACACATCAACCATTATTTGAACCACTGCTGCACGGTTTGACGGGAGGATTGAAGCCCTAGAATCTGCTTCGCTTGCCATGATGGATGCTTGGAAGACAAGCCGTCGGAGAAGAATAGCTACAAGAGACTCCCAAAGCCGAATGCCAAAGGCTCTGATACCATGTAAAATTTGTTGTAACCTTTTTCATATGCACTATGGAAGATTGTACATTCATATATACAAGAATAGTTAGCCATCGTGGGCTAAGATCAAGCCTAATCACTAAAATGAGGAAATCGGTTGCCCACTTGCTAAAACTAATAAATAGAGGAATACAAAGCAATGGCTAAATCAACGCCATACACAAACGTGGCATGTACAGCTGGAGCCTATACGTCAATACATTAATAAAATGTTTAATCACAAGAAGTAACTGGCTTCATTTTTTGCTACATGTTATACAAACAAAGATTACTGAAATTTTCCTATTCTTAATTTGTTGTCGTGGATTTAAATGAAAATCGTACATAAAACTCAATTTGCTTGCACTAGCAGTCGGCCACAACATCAAAACTAGCCGCTTTTAATTTATTAGAGCTACTTCCTGGTGAAACTGGGGTCGCCACTGCTAGACAAGGAAGAAGACGAGGCGGCGGCGAGGTCCTTGAGCTCCGAGGTCGTCCTCCCCAGTTGCATGGCACCTTTACCTCGAACAACTCCCCGTCCTCCCTATCCTCCCCTTCCAGGTTGGACTCGATCATCTCCTCCAGCTGCTCGTAGTACCCGACGATGTTCCTGAATAGCTCGAACACCATGCCCACCTCCCCCCGTGCTCCACTGTGTTCACCACCGTCGCCAGCACCCCGCATGCGACCCCGGCAAGCACGGACCACGACCCACGCGAATGGTCGATGGTGGCCGTAGCTACTGCCGGCAGGCCAGTGAGCAGGGGATCCGAGAGTTCAAGGACCCTGTTAATCTTGAGAGCAAGCTTGCCCAGCTTCACGTACTTCACTGTGTCCTCCTTCTTGAGTGCTTCCAGCACGCCTTCCATCTCCTTCTTGAGCTCCTCGCTCCAGCCGTTCCTCGTTGTCTACTTCGTCGGCCGCGCAGGTGAGGGGTGGTGCTGTTGCTTCGGCCACCAGGGGGCTGCACAGCCTCTGGGAACTTTTCGAGCATGCCCCCAAGCAGGGGGAGCAGGTAGGCCCTATCCAGGGCCAGCACCCGATCCATGGCCTGGTCACCCGATCCATGGCCTAGTCGACGTCGGCGACGGCGGGTGTGCATGCGTGTCATGCTCCATGACACAACTGTGCTGTTGGGTGCAGAGGCACGGATCTTAACCATTTCCAGGGAGAGGTGTGCGTGCTGTGTCTCACCGCATGGTCTTAAGTGTGGCTTCCATCAGTGAGGACTGACCTTCACGACAGAGAGGTCGTGAGTTTCTCCCAATAGCGTACATAGCCGTGGTTTGCCGTTGGTTCTGCAGTACTTTCAACCGTGAGGTTGAGATTTTTCCTCGTTTTCCCGTCAAGAGTAGGAGTAGCATAGAGAGTCGTGATTTCCCCCGATTGCTGTCGTTACTACTCCTGTTACTGTTGTTATTGTTGCTTTCCCTGCTGTCGCCACCTCTACTATTGTTGTTATTGTTTACCATCGTTGTTGTCATGGGAATCCGCGGGACCCCTACTAAACTAATGAGATGAGGCTCACCCCTTCCTTTTCAGATGCAGGGCTTCCACTTGGAGTTTGGTGATCCGACGCAGCGTCCATAGAGTTTAGTTGCCAGCGTGCTTGAGCCGAGATATGTCCCAAGTCCCAACATTGTGTACTTTCCTTTCTTTTAGATGATACTTTTTGGACATTATACTATGAACCGTAAATTATTTAAACTATATTAAATGTAATTTAATTTTTACACTTTAAATTCTGTATTTATTTTAGATTTTGATACATCTCCACAACGTTAACTTAACCCTTCCGAGTCATGACTCGTGGGTAGCGGGTAGGGGTGATCATTATTCGGGTTCAACTCGAAAACTAAACCGGACTGGTAGATTTGATTCGGTTTGGTTTGAGTTGAAATTTAAAATATTTCGGTTTGCGTTCAAATCGAACCGTATTAATTTTTTTGGTTTGGTTTGGTTTAGTTTTGAAAGTTAGGAAACCGAACCGAACCGAATAATTCGAATTTAAAGATATTTTTGTCAAGTTAATATAAGTGTATATGTAACTATAAACCCTAATTCAAAAGGATCAATCTACGCCATCTTGATGGGGTTTCTGATCGTGTGAAATAGATTTTAAATCACCTTCCATTTTACTGTAACTGAAGTTCTTAGTTTTTTATGTGATTCTATTATAGAGCTTGTTCTTACAAGTTATAACTTTTTATGTTATATTTTTACTATTTACTTTATTTGGTAGAATTTTTTCAACCCTATCTTTCTTTATTCTTGTTTGGATCCAATCTAATTTCTAAAAGGAGAGATAAATATGATTCAAATCGAATCAAACCGAATTAATTCAGTTTGATTTGATTTGATTTCAAAATAATTTAATTTGATTTGATTTAAATTGAAACTTTAATTTGATTCAATTTGATTTGAAAAAAAATTCTCTTCCAATTAAATCAAAACAACCGTGTTCACCTCTATACGTAAGCCCGACTGAAGAAAATCGAATCCCTATAAATATATAAAAAATCCCAACGCTACCCGGTCCGACCGTCACGAGTATACACTGGTAGTCTATACGGTAGGTAGGACGGCAGCAAGCAACTTCTAATCTGCTCGATCACATGGCCAGAAACTGGGTGCGGGCTGGCCGGGTGCCGATCTGCTTCTTTCTGGTAGGTCCGGTTTGGAATCCTCTTCGGCGAGGTGAGGACAATTATGTACACGTCGACGACGACGTCACCACCACCTTTTTATTTTATTTTTTTGTTGCCATGCGCCGCTGTTGGTGGTCGGTGGAAAGGCTTAATTCTCTTCCCGTTGTTACTCTTTGACTCCAACAGCAAACTCTCTCGCATTACATTTAGGTCACGTTGCTTGTTTTGATGGAATCTTTTGGTTGTAAAAACTAGCAATTTTAATATATATATATATATATATATATATTGATGATTTATTTTAATGACCTAGATGACACCGACGAGGGAGAGCAGGAGATCGATCGAATGTCTCACCGTGTGGACCTGGTCAACCTCGGCAGTGGTGGGCTGGTTGGTTGGTTGTCTGGCTGGCCCGGGGCTGACCGACCTCTCCCGCTCGGATTGGGCCCGGCGACCACCAAAACACTTCCGTCGCACCCCACCTGCCCCCGACGGTGAGGATGTGTACGTAAAGACAAATTATATAACTCGCAATTAATTAATTAATGAATTCCCGTTTCTTTTCTGATGAAGGATAATTAATGCAATGATGTTGCATGCTATTTAAAATAAGAACAAGAATATTACTCTTGCTCGATCCTCTTCGTCTAGGATTTTAAAAAAAAGGATGGGGGGGGACCACCTATTTTCAAATTGGTTTATCCAAAAACCATTTTAGTTGCACTACAAGCCCTGTATATGTAAAGGTAAATGAGAAGACATATGATTTATAATTGACTGCTGGCAATAAACCAAGTTTCTAGGACTTGGGTTATCGCTAGTTTCTTCTATTAATTAGAATATGTTCATGTTAATATGGTCATTATATATATATGCAATTCGAAACTACAACAGATGGCGGGACTCTACAAGATTATCTATGTATATTGCAAGTCTAACTAATTAAAACAGAAGATGCATGATTAATTGGTAATTTATATATATATAACTTCATATATGACGAATTGACATCCTATATATGATGACATGCGGTGAGTAGGTGGAACGAGACGTATACCTAAATCCGGTCCGGGGGGGGGGGGGGGGGGGGGATTCATGCATCCTACCACCAACCAAACCCCAGCACTCTCACCCTCTCCCCTACCCACCAACCATCCAACCATCAAACTCCACTTCAGACATCACATCAGAGGACCCGCATAAAAATTAAGAATATAGTGTAGAAGACAAATTAAGGCCTCGTCTGACCATTCAACAAGATTATGATTTTTTTTATAATTTTTTAGAGTGAAAATAATCTAATAAAAAAGAGATTTTAAGATATTATGAAAAATGAAGATTTTTCGTACTCTCTCTCTCTCAATTAGATTATAAATTTTAAGTAATTTAATGTGACATTTACACAAAAAAAATTTTATTACCAAATCGAGCATGACAGCATTCACCCACGGCATCCCAAATAACCTTATAAAATCCCTACACCCTCTCCTCCTACCAAGTTTTCTGGGGAGCCCACAGATTCCCCCATGCATCCTTCCAAAACCATCAACTCCTACCAGCTAGCTATGTCTGGGAGTGTGAACATCGATCCACAGAGACCACATACACCATACATATATATATATATATATATATATGTAGCCACACTTGCGGTTGCAGGGAACGCACGCACACACATACATAGAGATAGATATAGAACACAATAGCTAATTAGGCAAATTAATAGATATGGCTTCCTCCCTGGGGAAGGTCGTCTCGGGCACCCTCCTCACCATCGTCCTCCTCTCGGTCGCCAAGTTCTTCCTCCTCCCCGCGTTGCTGTCCCCCGACTCGGCCATCCCCACATGGCTCCCCCTGTCGGCCCTCCTCGCCCTCCTGCTCCCCTTGCTGCACGTCTCCAATCACTCACAGAGGCTGATCACCAACCTGCAGCCACCGGGTCCCCTCTCCTTCCCCGTCTTCGGCAACTGGCTCCAGGTGGGCAACGACCTCAACCACCGCTTCCTCGCCTCCCTCGCCGCCAAGTACGGCAACGTGTTCCTGCTCCGGCTGGGCGTCCGCAACCTGGTGGTGGTCTCCGACGCCCAGCTGGCCACCGAGGTGCTCCACTCGCAGGGGGTGGAGTTCGGGTCCCGACCCCGCAACGTGGTGTTCGACATCTTCACGGGGAACGGGCAGGACATGGTGTTCACGGTGTACGGCGACCACTGGCGGAAGATGCGGCGCATCATGACGCTGCCCTTCTTCACCAACAAGGTGGTGCAGCAGTACCGGGAGATGTGGGAGCAGGAGATGGACCTGGTGGTGGAGGACCTGGGGGTGGACGGGCACGGGGAGTGGGCGAAGGCGGAGGGGGTGGTGGTGCGGCGCCGGCTGCAGCTGATGCTGTACAACATCATGTACCGGATGATGTTCGACGCCAGGTTCGAGTCGGTGAGTGACCCGCTGTTCCTGCAGGCGACCCAGTTCAACTCGGAGAGGAGCCGGCTGGCCCAGAGCTTCGACTACAACTATGGCGACTTCATCCCCGTCCTCCGCCCCTTCCTCCGGGGCTACCTCAACAGGTGTAGGGACCTCCAGACCAGGCGCCTCGCCTTCTTCAATAACTACTACGTGGAGAAGAGGAGGTGAGTCGACGTCGATCCATATATATATCCTCCGACTCTTCGTCCCACATTAATTTGATCCGACTCCATCGTTATTAATTATGAGCTCTTCCCCGGCCTTTCTGAGTTCTTTATTTTTCTTCTCCTCGCGTTTGCATCGATCCCTTTACTTGGATTAATGGAGCTCTCATGTGGTTTTCACTTTCTTCTTCTCTTTTTTTTTGGGTTTGGTTCTCTCATGAAGTCTGTGTGTGTAGGTTTACTTTAACTGTGTTGTAAAATGTCTGAGAAACAGGAAGGTGATGGCGGCGAAGGAGAACAGGCAGAAGCTGAGCTGTGCCATCGACCACATCTTGGAGGCAGAGATGAATGGGGAGATCAGTGCAGACAATGTGCTTTACATCGTGGAGAACATCAATGTTGCAGGTGAGGCCCCCCGTGATCACAATTAATCACCTTCCATCTGTCTCTCTCTCTCTCTCTCTCTCACCTGCACTTAACCAATTATCCTTCAAATTAAGTTACGGAAAAACCAGAATGATCAGAAACATATATGATTAATTACTTCCCTAGCTAGCTGGTCCAATAATTAACCAATTTAGAAGATTTGAGGCCGGATCGGATGCCCTTAAACCCTTTCTTGCAAGTTTGCAGCTCGATCCCTTCTGTTTCTTGAAAGAATTAATTGGCTAGATAATGCTTTGGATTAAGGTGAGACTTGATGTTGCGGCGCCGGCCCCTTCGTTTTCCAATACCTGATGCGGCTATATGTTTTCTTCTTTCAAGAAAGGAGAATCTTGTACGTTTCAGAAAACCACGAACCACCCTGCAGTGAGACTCCATATATATTTATATATATACTTCACCAACCTGATCACCTAATAATTAAAGAGACACGGTGCCCGGCAACAGCTAATTAAACAGTTGATGAGCTGCCAGCAGATAATTAAAAGGCTAATTAAGGATCACAAATCACATGCATGGACTAGTTGTCCTAGCTCGATCCCAATTAATTTGCATGTTCCCAGGATATATATATAGCATTCTTTATACATACATATATATATGTTTGCCTAACTAGAAAATGCATGTAGAGAAATCATGCATGCATGAAGGTGATCATATCAACGAGTTCCCTCGTTGCTTAATTAGAAACTTCACTTAATTAATTGGTTCCGTTATCGAATCACTAGTCACATCATATGTATAGTTTAAAGAGAGTATATATATATAGTCCCACAATTTCTCACCTGCAATTAATCTAATTGGCTAGATCATCAACCACTCCATTAACCGAGGATATATAGTTTTCCTACCCAACAACAACGTACCATATAGATTAATTAAGCAACATGACCATTGTACAAGTACTGTGTATTCCTAACCATGCAAATAAATAAATCAATGACATTATCCCAATATATATATATATAGAATGATCCTGACATGGGTTCAGAACTTTCATTAACTTGCCACAATGTCCAGTCAAATTAAGGATGAATCAAGATCATCTTTCAATCATTCCAGAGTATACATTCCCAACACAGGCGATGATGAAAAGTATAACAATAGATCAATAAACGTACAAACTTAATAGCAGTTTGGTCAGACGAATTCTAACGTGGTGGTGGTGGTGGCCGTCGTCTTCTTTTGCATGCAGCCATCGAGACGACCCTCTGGTCCATGGAGTGGGCCATCGCGGAGCTCGTCAACCACCCCGCCGTGCAGGCCAAGGTACGCCGAGAGCTCGCCGACGTCCTCGGCGGAGCCCCGCTCACCGAGTCCGCCCTGCCCCGCCTCCCCTATCTTCAGGCCGTGGTCAAGGAGACCCTCCGCCTGCACACGCCCATCCCCCTGCTCGTCCCCCACATGAACCTGGAAGAGGCCAAGCTCGGCGGCTACGACATCCCCAAGGAGTCCAAGGTCGTCGTCAACGCATGGTGGCTCGCCAACAACCCAGCCTGGTGGAAAGACCCGTCCGAGTTCCGGCCGGAGAGGTTCTTCGAGGAGGAGAAGGACACAGCGGCGGTGGCGGCGGGAAAGGTGGACTTCCGATATCTACCCTTCGGGGTGGGCCGCCGGAGCTGCCCCGGGATCATCCTGGCGCTGCCGCTGCTGGGGCTCGTCGTGGGGAAGCTGGTGGGGAGCTTCGAGCTGCTGCCCCCGCCGGGGCAGGAGAAGGTGGACGTGAGCGAGAAGGGGGGACAGTTCAGCCTCCACATCGCCAAGCACTCCGTCGTGGTCTTCCGGCCCGCGGTGAAGGCGTGAGACATGGCACCAGCAGAAGGAAGTCGAAGCCTCTCCCTCTCTCTCCCTCTCTCTGAAGCACCAGTTGATATAATGAAAAATATGTTCTTGGATATATAGGTATGATCATATATGAGAGAGAAAATATTTGGTTCTTCAAAGCTGCGTGATCAAAGTGTCCATTATTCTTTCCCCTTCTTTTCCCTGCTTTTCTCAAGTTCTATGTAACACAAGCAAGTGCATGGGAGCGAGGTATTCTCAATTAAAATATATAGGTGCTTCATTCTATTTTAAAATTGCTGTTTGTGTTCATGTACTAAGAGAGTTTTCTTGAATTCATATTAAAACTACTACAAGTTATAAGGTTTCAAAACTTTCAAGATTAGTCTCTCTCTCTCCATCCCAAATTCTCTCTCCTACAGCTGCATGCAATACCCTGCACTCCTCCTTTATTAATTTGAATGATCATGTAAGAATATTCCAACACTGTTGGAATCAGAATCTAAGACTGCATAAAAGATCAATATCGATGCATGTAACAATAATGGAGGCAGATATGCTGATGATAAAGATATGGAAGTAAAGATATGGTCACTTTTAGAATTATACTGGCAAATATTATAATTTCAAGACTATATATAACATAGAATAACATAAATGTTGGGGCGGTAGAAGAAAAAAAACCCAAAAATAAAATTAGTTGTCGACTCGCCTCGCTTCTCCCCGTGCGAACATGCGCGTGCCTTCGTGAATCGTTCATCAACGAAAAGCTGTATTCTTCTTCTGTTGATGTAACTTTGCTTGTCTTTTGTGACAGCAGAGTAACTCGTATCAAATGCAACTCCAATATACTCCATTGGAGGTGACCTGCTAGCTCCAAAAGAAAGAGTGTCGGAAGAGTACACTACTTACCAATATCATCTTGACTGGAGAGAGAGAGAGAGAGAGAGAGATGGGTTCCACGCCATCTCGATGGCATGTTTTGGAGTGTGGACGTTTAGAATTGACTCTTGTAGCCACTTCTTGATTTTGCGAGTTAGAGATTTATTAATACATATATATCTATTTCCGCTGCGTGGCTTGGCTAAGGTACGTCCTTACTCTTAAAATCTCGTGTTTATTTTTGTGTTCATTTTATGTTAATTATATTTCGGAGCTAACCAACACTGGTATCAGAGGCAGGTTATTCCTTTATATTTTTATTTCTTCCCGGGTTAGTCCCGAAAAAGTCATTTCATGTCGAAATGCTGTCCGTTTATTTTTAAATTATTACGGGTTAGCCTAAAATATGTCAGATTAGTTTCGGTTAATTTTATTACATACCGAAATGCTGCCAGCTTATTTTTAATTTATTCTGGGTTAGTCCGGTTAACTTTATTACATGCCGAAATGTTGCCAGCTTATTTTTAATTTATTTCGGGTTAGTCTGATTAATTTTATTTCATGCCGAAATGCTGCCCGTTCAATTTTAAATTATTTTGGGTTAGTCCCAAATGTGTCGGATTAGTTCCGGTTAATTTATTTCGTACTAAAATATTATCTGTTCAATTTTTAATTATTCTGAGTTTGTCCCGGATATCTCGGATTAATTCTGATCAATTTTATTTCCAGCCGCATGCAGCCTGTTTATTTTTCTGGGTTTGTCCTAGATGTGTCCATATGATTTTGTTTATTTTTATGTTAGCTCGTGTAATTTATTTTGCTATTAAGTTATTGTAACAGGACTATATAAAGATGGCGGCTCCGTCCTTTCCACCTCACTATGACGATGCCCTTACTGATCACTCCGAGGAGTCATCCCCGGAGCGTGGCTCTCTCCCATCTTTTCCTCCTGCGAGGGCTTTAGCACCCAGACGTGCAGCGCTGGATATACCTAGAGGTCCTTTGGTGCAGCCCTTACAAGCGGAAAGAGAGAGAGAGCCACCGTCGTCATCGTTTGGTGAAAACGACGTTGAGCCTGGTCCCTCTGTGCGCGCTCCTGCGGAGGAGTTGCCGCGTCGACGACGTCTTCTTACTGCCCGCGAGTACCGGGAGAGCTTTACTGGTGCGCTTCGGGGATCGACCCTGGAGGGTGCAACGAGTACGATCGCTGCACCACTTGTACGAGCACGACGAGAGCAGAGGCGTGGCGGGAGTAGACACGCGGACGGCGCGAGGGTGGTCGCGCATCATCGGGCGAGCTCTCTCCCCTTACCAGTGAGAGATAGAGCGCCTCGACCACCAGGGACCGCGACTTCCCCAAGAGTGGGGAGAGCTGGAGTAGGGAGTTGGCAGGCCGCTGTTCGGTCTGCAGCCAGAGGAGCCCCCTCGTGTCCACAGACGTGACTGTAGTCTCCAGACCCCGTCCAGGCCGAGTGGGAGCCTGGGCCTCCTGGTCAGCGTGTGTCGCCACCAGCTGAGCCTCCGGAAGTACCACCTCCACCGATTATTCCGACTATTCCGATTGTGACCCCGGATGGGGTGTTGGTAATACTTCACGGATACGTACAGTTGTTATGACTTATCTTAGATACAGTTTCTTTATGCAGTATACTTTTGTTCCGCCCTTTTGCGCGTGTGTGTACACGCTTGCAGCGGATATTGTACATATTATGCTGACATGTTTATAAGATAGTGTTTTTAGTTAACATGTTATCTGCATATTATGTAATTTATTTTGCATGTGAATGCGAATTTGTTTTGCATATATAGTACTGATTTTACATTATGTAAATTTATTTTACATTTGTGGTACTATTTATCATTGTGCAAATTTATTTTGCATAAATACATGTGCAAATTTGTTTTGCATATACTAAATATGAATTTGTTTTGCATAAAAATATGTGAATTTGTTTTGCATATTTGTCATTAATTGAGAATTTGCTCGAAATCCTTCTAAGGTTATTAAATGATCTTGTATAAGTGAGAGATGATTGTAGTAGTCTGACTCTGCTTTCGATTTCATCATATAAGAAAGTTTAATATACTTAGTTTAGACTTCTGTTAGCAAATTGAGACGATATGTAAATTTGATGTCACTGACTTTCTCTGTTTCTATAGTGGTCGATAGCTATGGCCGCCAAGCACGTTATTGCAGATCTCACTATGGGTGAAAAATTGAACGGCACAAACTACGATATGTGGCACCGTAAGATCCAATATCTCCTCGATGAGCAAGAGTTGCTCGACCACCTTACTATTACCATGTTACCGCCTGAAGAGGGCAACACTGCCCAACATCGCCAAGACCAAGAAACATATAAAACTTGGTTTAAGAGAGATCGCAGTGCGCGTTTTACTATGCTTAGCGTGATGGAGGACGATCTCATCGGCGAGTTTGAGCGTTTTGGTACTGCCAAGGAAATGTGGGACCAGTTGAGATTTACCTTTGGGGGGACGTCGTCTGTGACACGGTTGAGGGCTCTTGTTTTGGAATTTGAGACCTACCGGAAGAACTCGCGCCACACGATGACTGAGCACCTGAGGATTATGGCTCATATGATTCGTGATTTGAAGGCGGCGGGACATGATCTCACAGATGAGCAGCAGGTGCAAGCCGTGATCAGATCTCTCCCTGACTCGTGGTTCCAGATGAAACAAATTCTAACACATAACAAGAATATCAAGGACTTTTCGGATATTTCTCGTCATGTGGAGCTAGAAGTTGAGCGTGAGATTTTGCATCGCGCCACTGCCAATGTCGGTCAGAGCAGTCGCCGATTTGGCAGGAAGGGACCACAAAGGAGGTCACAAGGGCGAGATGTCGCACCTGGCCCCAAAGCAACTCAATCCTTTAAGCACCGCCGTGGAAGACGTGGCGGGAAGAAAAAGAAAGACAAAAGTCGGATAAAATGCTACAACTGCGGGAAAAGAGGCCACTTCGCTAATGAATGTCATGAGCCGAAGAAGGTAATTAACGTACCTAGCTATCCATATGTTTATGTTTGTACACATGTTTTATCTGCTCAACCTAATCCTGTGTGGATTGTGGATTCAGGAGCGACCAAACATATAACTATGGATCGAGCTGGCTTCGTAGAATACAATAAGATCCCTGTAGGCAGGTATAGAGTTTTTATGGGTAATGGAACCAGCGAAGAAGTCCTCGGAGTCGGTTCGTACCAACTCCGTTTTCCATATGGACGAACGCTGATTCTGTATGATGTACTCTATGCGCCTGGGATCCATTATAATCTCCTGTCAGTTTCTAACTTGCTATCACTAGGCTTTTGTTTGACTTTGATGCGGGACAAGACGACCACGGACACGATAAGCTCGTGACTGCCCCTTAACGAGGGAAGCGTCGGACGTGCGCGGTTGAGAAACCGGCAATGAGCTAGGGTGATCGGCTCTCTCGTGTGTCCGGATCGGGTCACGGGACGGTCTCGCACTCTCTCGCAGCAGCGGTAATGAATAGATAAAGCGAGCTAGATATCCCTACACATTCTCTCTAGCAGCGGCATAAACAAATATATATGAAGTAAGCAAAATGCCGAGAAGGGAGCGAAAACGATACCTCCACGCGCTCGGCGTGGGGACGACGGACCCGGCCGAAAACTCGTACTCCCGGAAAACTTAACACACAATAATTACAGCAATGGGAACATGCCCACTCCACGCAGGGAGGTAAAGGGCTATACAAATGGGCCCGGGAGGACCGAATTCGGGTTGACGGGCAGCTTCGTGTGTTGATTCGGCTACACGCGTGCTCACGACCGTGGAGCCCACGTGCTGTCCGGAGGGGCCGTGTGGGACCCGGTGATACCGCTGTAGTGGAGACACTTGGAGAAGCGCTCCCCGGGCTGGCGGCACGCTGGTTCGCCGGCCGGAGGCCGGGCGGCTCCGTTCGGCACCGGTCGGAAAAACCGATCGGAAATCTGCCGGTTCTGTATTTCAGCGCGCGCTTCGGAGAGAACGGACGCTACGATCAGCACCGGTGTCGGAATGCGACGAGATCAGAGCCGTTGGAAAGTTGCTTCGAAGTACTACAATTTAGTGACCTTCAGAAAAATTCACCAGATTTGTACTTTGTGTTGGCGAATTTTATATGCTGCTGTTGTACAGTAACTGAAGACTCAGATCTGCAGAGAACTTTCTTGTTGATTACCTTTGACCGTGAAGTAGATGTCCGAATTTGAAGACGTGTTCTTCAGCAAGGTTGTGGTAAATAAAGTTACGAAATCAGGACTATTTTTGGATCTGGATTTGGAGGTGGTGGTGATTTGTTATGATTTTAGAAGTGGAGGGTGGTCGGATCTGGGATCTGACTGACAACACTGTAGCTGAGGAAGAACACGAATTTCTAAAAATAGATAGAAGGCTAATAAAAAATTATGAAAATTTGTGGATGTAGGGGGTGATGGATAGAACTCCCAGTAAAATTGGGAGGGTTTAGACAAATCCAAAAGATGGTCGGAGGGGGAGAACTCAGAGGTTCTGTCACTGTAGACAGAAACCTGGCAAATCTGGGATGACAGGTTGGACGAAAATGTAAAAATACTAAACGATGGAATTTTGGCATGAAAATTTAGGTGGATCTTGGGATGCAAGGTCTGAACACACCATAAAAAATTCAGATCAATCCAAGCTCGTGGCTGAGATAGAAAATTCGTGGAAGCGGCTATGGTCGGGCGAAGATAGAACTGTAGAGGCGGCTCGATGGCGGCACGAACGGCGGCGGCACAGACGATCACCGGAGGTTGAGAGGGGATGATAGAAGGTAGAATCACTCTAGAACTTGGGGTTGGGGAGGGAAGAACAGCAGGGGAGGAGAGAGGGGCGCACCAAGCTCCTTGCTTACACACAAAATTCTGATTTTTCATTGAATTTCACATGAAAATACAAGCTTATATATGGTTTACATCAAATGCAATGTGAACCCTTAGATCTAGGGAAGAGGATTGAAGGGATGGGATTGCATGTCACAAACACAAAAAAGAAGAATATAATATGCAAGGGGGGGGGCCTATTGACTAGGAGGGGAGGTTGAATGGTAGGTGGCCTACCTTGGACAAAATGGGCCACTTGTCTACCCATGTGGCATATGACTAGTCCAACCTTCTAGATGTCCACCTAGGATGGTTGACCAGCCCCACAAGATGACATGGACCAATGGAAAGGGCTGAGGGCCCCCTTGCTGGTCCTACTGACAAATTACATAGAAACCCACACAATCTACGGGAGTGACGCATTGGCCGATAAAGCCGTACAATTGCGCGTATACTTTCTCGTGGATATAAAAATAAACTAAAGGATATAAATGTAAAATGAAAAGGTACTGGCTCGGTGTCGATTCCCATCAACTCTCCCCGGGTGGGAGGAACTCGACCCCGTCGAGTAGGGGTAGGGATGCTCGAATACTCCGGCGGATCCGTCACCGTGCCGAGTAGCGCGGGTACGCTCCACTCCAAGTGACCGTCACCTGCTCATTCAATATATACTCGATATGCACAGACTGCTATGGGCTAGAGGTCGACACTCCGATGGGGCACTCTCAAGAGGGAGGAGGCAGCTCGAAGACTCACTAGGAGTCACCGCTGAGTCCCTGTAGGTGACTGATCCGGGTATAGATGTAGAACCGATCCCATACTCATCGAGCGAGTCCAATCGCCTCTTACTCATAAGAGAACGACAACGAGCTTGCACAAGACACATGCAGACTCTCAAACTACACACAAACCATGCAAACAAACCACACAAAATAAACCACACAAAGAAGAGACAATACTGACTCATATATGACCCTAGACATACCTAATGTTAGTCCGACCCGTACATGGGTGATGGCGGACCAGGACACCCGAATATATGCCATGCATGCATCTGACGTAACCGGTGGTCGACATCATGCGGAAATCCTAGACCTCCTAAGGTGAGCCATGCATGCATATGGGATGTGGATGTGGGAGGGCCAAGAGTATCTCCCCTGGATGATGGTGTATCTTGTAAGGGTACGGGCTTGGTGGGCATAGACGACCCGGCCCTTGGGGAAGGGGTGTGGTAGCGGACTCCCTCGAAGAAGTTAAGTAAATATGAAGGGTCTAGGGATCCACTAGGGAAGGGGTCAAAGGGATCAAAGAAGGTATGACCCCTTATGGTGAGTTCCAACATGACAGGGTCCCAATCGTGAAATTCTTGAAGGTGCGGGTGGTCACCTTCCTCCGTCATGGTAGATGGGACCGTGTATAGGAAATATGACTCCTCCCTCGGAAGCAAAGTCATGAAGTCGGGCTCATCCGGTAGCGGGAGAAGTAGAAAATCCTCTATGGTGATATAACCCACGGTGCACACGGAGGTAATGGACCCTAAGGCCGGATGGGTGAAGCTAAGACTAGCGGGTTGGTCAAAGCCTCGGGCCAGTAGGTGCGCCAACTTCCATTGTGAATCTAATCCCATGACAAGATCATCCAATGTGTCAACATGGTGACTAGATCGAAATGTGGTATGGAAGGAATTCACCGACACTAAAGGGAGGATGGGGTCCATAGGTGGGAAGGGAGGTGGGACCAAGCCATCCTTGAGCCAACTAAGAAGCGGCTCGGCTATGAAAAGCGTACCCGTTAGAAACACGGGTGGCTGGGGCTTGGGTGGCTCCAAATGAGAGGGTTCCGAATTAAGATCGGAAGGTGAGGGTGACAATGAAGCACTCTCGGGTGGTGAAGGAATTGGGTTAGGTAGTCCGATCGGCTCGGGACTCGGTTGGGAGGTAGATGTTTGCCAAAGGGTTCGACCTCTAGAGCGAGAAAAATGAGACTCAAAGGGCTCGACCTCTAGAGCGACCTTATAAGATTGCGCCAGCGAGAACGCGTCGCGGAAGAGACATTCAAGTTGGAAGTGAAACCGTAAACCTCTCCGGAACTAAATGCGGTCGTGGTGCTCTCCTCTCCCAAGCCATATTCCAACCGGTACTTATCATAGTCCCAGATGTACTCGGACACAGACCTATCACCTTGGACGGGTCGACATGGGTTGGCCATTGGTGCCGAAAAGATGGGAATGGATCCCTAGGAATGGGTATGCAAGGCCATTTAGACAAGACACTAGACCGACTATGCACGGTTTGGGATGCATGCACACTAAGGACAAGACACCAAGACTCGGTACGTGGCGGAGTTAATCGATCCGAAGATCACTCGCGCAAGTGTGCGGCCTTCCCGATAGGCGTAGCCTAACGTTCGGACAACACCTTTTTATATACCGACTAATGGTATGCAAATGCAACTCCTAAGACTGACTTAGACACTTAGACTTAAATGACACTCCTTTTTTTTGACATCCTAGACTCAACCTCGCTCTGATACCAAATTGATGCGGGACGAGACCACGGACACGATAAGCTCGTGACTGGCCCTTAACGAGGGAAGCGTCGGACGTGCGCGGTTGAGAAACCGGCAATGAGCTAGGGTGATCGGCTCTCTCGTGTGCCCGGATCGGGTCACGGGACGGTCTCGCACTCTCTCGCAGCAGCGGTAATGAATAGATAAAGCGAGCTAGATATCCCTACACATGCTCTCTAGCAGTGGCATAAACAAATATATATGAAGTAAGTAAAATGCCGAGAAGGGAGCGAAAACGATACCTCCACGCGCTCGGCGTGGGGACGACGGACCCGGCCGAAAACTCATACTCCCGGGAAACTTAACACACAATAATTACAGCAATGGGAACATGCCCACTCCACGCAGGGAGGTAAAGGGCTATACAAATGGGCCCGGGAGGACCGAATTCGGGTTGACGGGCAGCTTCGTGTGTTGATTCGACTACACGCGTGCTCACGACCGTGGGGCCCACGTGCTGTCCGGAGGGGCCGTGTGGGACCCGGTGGTACCGCTGTAGTGGAGACACTTGGAAAAGCGCTCCCCGGGCTGGCGGCACGCTGGTTCGCCGGCCGGAGGCCGGGCGGCTCCGTTCGGCACCGATCGGAAAAACCGATCAAAAATCTGCCGGTTCTGTATTTCAGCGCGCGCTCCGGCGAGAACGGACGCTGCGATCAGCACCGGTGTCGGAATGCGACGAGATCAGAGCCGTTGGAAAGCTGCTTTGAAGTACTGTAATCTAGTGACCTTCAGAAAAATTCACCAGATTTGTACTTTATGTTGGCGAATTTTATATGATGCTGTTGTACAGTAACCGAAGACTCAGATCTGCAGAGAACTTTCCGGTTGATTGCCTTTGACCATGAAGTAGATGTCCGAATTTGAAGATGTGTTCTTCAGCAAGGTTGTGGGAAATAAAGTTACGAAACCAGGCCTATTTTTGGATCTGGATTAGGAGGTGGTGGTGATTTTTTCGGATTTTGGAAGTGGAGGGTGGTCGGATCTGAGATCTGACTGACAACACTGTAGCTGAGAAAGAACATGAATTTCTAAAAATAGATAGAAGGCTGATAAAAAATTATGAAAATTTGTGGATGTAGGGGTTGATGGACAGAACTCCCAGTAAAATTGGGAGGGTTTGGACAAATCAAAAAGATGGTCGGAGGGGGAGAACTCAGAGGTTCTGTCACTATAGACAAAAACCTACAGATCTGGGATGACAGGTTGGACGAAATTGTAAAAATACTAACAGATGGAATTTTGGCGTGAAAATGTAGGTGGATCTTGGGATGCAAGGGCTAAGCACACCATAAAAAATTCAGATCAATCTAAGCTCGTGGGTGAGACAGACAATTCGTGGAAGCTGTTGTGGTCGGACGAAGACAGAACTGCAGCGGCGGCTCGATGGCAGCACGAACGGCGGCGGCGACGGCACAGACGATCACCGGAGGTTGAGAGGGATGATAGAAGGTAGAATCACTCTAGAACTTGGGGTTGGGAGGGAAGAACAGCAGGGGAGGAGAGAGGGGCGCACCAAGCTCCTTGCTTACACACAAAAATTCTGATTTTTCATTGAATTTCACATGAAAATACAAACTTATATATGGTTTACATCAAATGCAATGTGGACCCTTAGATCTAGGGAAGAGGATTGAAGGGTTGGGATTGCATGCCACAAACACAAAAAAGAAGAATATAATATGCAAGGGGGGGGCGGCCTATTGACTAGGAGGGGAGGCTGAATGGAAGGTTGAATGGTAGGTGGCCTACCTTGGATAAAATGGGTCACTTGTCTACCCATGTGGCATATGACTAGTCCAACCTTCTAGATGTCCACCTAGGATGGTTGACCAGCCCCACAAGATGACATGGACCAATGGGAAAGGGCTGAGGGCCCCCTTGCTGGTCCTACTAACAAATTACATAGAAACCCACACAATCTACGGGAGTGACGCATTGGCCGATAAAGCCGTACAATTGTGCGTATACTTTCCCGTGGATATAAAAATAAACTAAAGGATATAAATGTAAAATGAAAAGGTACTGGCTCGGTGTCGATTCCCATAAGAATTTTTCTGGCAGTTATGTACATATTGCTTTAGACAATATTATGTATGGGCATGGTAAGATGAATGATGTTTTCTTTATATTGGATCTTGCTATAGATAATATCTTATATTCTTCTTCCATTTCGACATGTGTGTTGAATAGTAAAAACTTAGATTCTGCGACATGGCATGCTCTTGTAGGCCACATAGGGCAAGATAGAATGGCTAGATTAGTTCGAGAATGTCTTTTGGGATCACTCACTAAAGTCGACTTGCCAGTATGTGAGCCGTGTCTTGCTGGGAAAGCATGCCGGAAACATTTTGGAAAAGTTGTAAAGGCATCAGCACCATTGGAGCTAATCCACTCTGACGTCTGCGGACCAATGAGTGTGAGGGCACGGCATGGTCATACCTATTTTCTCACATTTATAGATGACTATTCGCGATACGGATATGTCTATTTGATCGCTCACCGCTATGAAGCGCTGGATTATATTAAGCGCTTCCTAACTGAGGTTGAGAATCAAAAGGAAAAGAGTATTAAAGCTCTTCGGACAGATCGCGGATGCGAATACTTATCGGATCAGTTCCGAACATTGTGTGAAGAAAAAGGTATTCGACGGTAACTCACTATTCCTTATATGCCACAACAAAATGGTGTTGCTGAGCGAAGGAATAGAACGTTGCTAGATATGGTTCGATCTATGATGGCGCAGGCGAACCTTCCTATCTCCTTTTGGGGAGATGCTTTGTTAACTGCTGCCTATATCTTGAACCGTGTGCCTTCACAGTCAGTTCTTTCTACCCCATATGAATTGTGGCATGGCCACAAACCCAATTTAGATAATTTGCGGCTATGGGGGTCAGCGGGATATGTCCATGACATGTCAAATAAGTTTGGAAAACTTGGCCCCAGAGCTCAAAAGCTTATCTTCATTAGATATCCAGAGAGCTCCGTGGGTTATGTCATGTATGGACAGCGTCCAGAAGGAGGACTGACAGAACGAGAGGTCCGAGATGTTATTTTCTTAGAAAAAGAATTTCCTAGTATTGGCGATAGTGAAAAGAGTCTTGATATCCATGAGTTGGAAGAATCCTCCGATCCCCCATCATCTCCCAACACAGTGAGGGAATGCGTTCCTATACCTGTGTCTGCTGAGGACAGTCGGGATAATCGGGCTAGTGGGAGTGCGTCCAGTGGGAGTGCACCAATAGAATCACTAGAAAATCAAGACTCATTACGTCGCAGCAAGCGTGGGCTTGTGCCGCGTCGAATCTTCGGAATTGAAGACGAGACAATTTTTTGTGAACCCATGGATGATGAAGAGCCCAGATCTGTTCAGGAAGCGCTTGCATCCTTATCTAAGAAAGAGTGGAAAGCTGCCATGCAAGATGAAATTAAGTCTATGGCGCAGAATGAAGTCTGGGAGTTAGTGGAACTCCCGCCTGGGCGCAAAGCTATTGGAAATAAGTGGATTTTCAAGCTTAAGCGCAAGGCTGATGGGGCTATAGATAAATATAAAGCACGATTGGTGGCGAAGGGTTATACCCAAAAGGAGGGTATAGACTATGATGAAACATTCTCACCAGTCGTGAGATTTTCATCTATTCGCCTGGTTCTGGCTATAGTCGCGCATCTTGATTTAGAATTGTTCCAAATGGATGTAAAGACTGCATTTCTCAATGGAGAACTAGACGAGGAGATATATATGCTCCAGCCAGAAGGTTTTGAGGCTAAAGGTGAAGAGCAAAAAGTTTGTCGCCTCAAACGCTCGATATATGGCTTAAAACAGTCGTCTAGACAGTGGTATTTAAAATTTCACACGGCAATCCTCTCATATGATTTTGAGATGATTGAAGAGGACCACTGTGTGTACGTCAAGCTAGTGGGAGAGAGCTTCCTCATTTTATCGTTATATGTTGATGACATTTTAATAGCCGGAAATGATATGGAGTTAATCAATGCTATCAAAGGATGGCTATCTTCTGTCTTAGAGATGAAAGATATGGGTGAAGCAAGCTATGTGCTCGGCGTAAAAAATTGTGCGAAGTCACTCAGAAAGGTTATTGGGTTTGTCTCAAGAAACCTACATTAATAAAATCCTGGAGCGTTTTCGAATGCACAATTCTAAACCCATTGATACTCCAGTTGAAAGAGGATGTGTTCTAAGTGCTATTCAATGCCCCAAAAATGAAGAAGAAATGAGAGAAATGTCTAGAGTGCCTTATGCCGCTGCAATTGGAAGTCTAATGTATGCTATGTTGTGCACTCGGCCAGATATTACCTTCGTAGTGGGTTTAGTTAGCCGTTATCAGAGTAACCCCGGTCCCGCGCACTGGAAGGCAGTTAAACGATTTTTTTGATACTTGCGAGGGACATCAGACTATGTCCTACGTTACCGTGGAGGAGACCTAAAGCTAGTGGGATACAGTGACGCGGATTGGGCTGGTGACCATGATGAGCGCAAGTCCACTTCAGGTTTTGTATTCCTATTAGCTGGAGGAGCTATCTCGTGGTGTAGCAAGAAGCAGTCTTGCATTGCCCTATCCACCATGGAGGCGGAATATGTGGCTTGTTCTGCAGCGAGTCAAGAAGCAATATGCCTGCGGAATTTGTTGAAGCGTCTGGCGCTTACACCTCATGCAAATGAAGGTGTACTTCTATATACAGATAGCACTTCCGCACTTGCTTTTGCCAAGGATCCTAAATATCATGGCAGAACAAAGCATATTGATATTCGTTACCATTATATAAGAGATTTGCTTGTAAAAGGGTTAGTGGTGCTACGACAGATTAGTTCTGGTCGTATGATAGCTGATCCACTAACAAAGCAAATAGCTAGAGAAAGTTTTGTTGGCCATTGTAAGTCTATGGGCCTTTGTAAATTGTAATTATTACAAGTTTTGACATCATTAAAGTCTGCTTATTATGTTATATGCATTATGTGAATACTTTACACATCGTCAGAGTGTCACCAGGCTAAGAATCACCCACTCACACGGGTGATTCGCCTTTGGCGCTTATCGAAAGCGACAAAGATGAGGTATTTGATATTCCTGGCACCCTGAAAGTCGGGGTGTAAGGGGAATATCTCGAACAGATTATATATGTCACCTTAGTTGAGGACTAAGATGAGATCTGATGCAGATCGACCATGAGGATTCTACGGTAATCCCATGGAGCCTGTAAATGCTGGATACGTGAGTCGCAAGAAGGCGCTGAGTGAGAGCGACTGGTTTGCGTGACTCAGGTTAGCTGCGTGAGTCGCGACTAGACTGATATCCGTGCGGTGTTTTAATAATCATATTAATGACACACCCATGAAAATGGAAGAACACCGCGGCATGCGAATCATACCGCATGTGCAATATGCGACCGCATATGAGAATGGTGAATGGATCCCTCTTCATCATTGTGTGAGCTCATGGATCACAGTTGTGTGATTACTAGTGTATCCCCAGTGACCTGCAGCGCTATGTCATGAAAAGGACGCTTGATGTCGCTACTTTAGCATGTCTCTTAGGGCGACCATTAATACTGTCCAACGGAACATGTCTAGGAAAGCGGTCAAGAAGAATTGGATTGACATATGCAGCATAGGGAAGACATTTTAAATGAGAATTTGTTTTGCATATTTGTCATTAATTGAGAATTTGATCGAAATCCTTCTAAGGTTATTAAATGATCTTGTATGAGTGAGAGATGATTGTAGTAGTCTGCCTCTGCTTTCGATTTCATCATATAAGAAAGTTTAATATACTTAGTTTGGACTTCTGTTAGCAAATTGAGACGATGTGTAAATTTGATGTCACTGACTTTCTCTGTTTCTAAAGTGGTCGATAGCTATGGCCGCCAAGCACGTTATTGCGGATCTCACTAGGGGTGAAAAATTGAACGGCACAAACTACGATATGTGGCACCGTAAGATCCAATATCTCCTCGATGAGCAAGAGTTGCTCGACCACCTTACTATTACCATGTTACCGCCTGAAGAGGGCAACACTGCCCAACATCTCCAAGACCAAGAAACATATAAGACTTGGTTTAAGAGAGATCGCAGTGCGCGTTTTACTATGCTTAGCGCGATGGAGGACGATCTCATCGGCGAGTTTGAGCGTTTTGGTACTGCCAAGGAAATGTGGGACCAGTTGAGATTTACCTTTGGGGGGACGTCTGTGACACGGTTGAGGGCTCTTGTTTTAAAATTTGAGACCTACCGGAAGGACTCATGCCACACGATAGGGAAAAAAAAACTTCTCAGGGATATACAACAAATATATGTAACCAAACGAGTTCAGAGTTGGAGGACGTACCTCGCAACGGAAACGAGACGTACACACGTAACAATGGAAGCGGAAACAGAAACACGTATGTACCTGTAGTATCCGGGTACAAGATCGGCTACCAGAGTCGACCCCTACCCGTAAATCGTCGCGGAGTCACAGAGTCGGCTACTAGAGTCGACTCCAAGGGTCCACACTCCAAATCCATGAACTATGGTGATGGTTCCCCCAGAGATGCAGACCATACTCGTCACAGGACTAACCCACGACTAATATCGTGCGGTCGGCACACCGATGCACTACCCTCGTCACTATTCCATCTAACATATAGATGAGAAGATGAGGAGAGAGAAGGAACAGAGAGAATCGAGAGACGAGCTGCCACCGCCATCACGGACGCTATGCTCTCATGCACACATCCTCTCTCTTATACACTTATCCGTCAATTCACAAACATACCTTGGCCTATGGAGACTATCTCCCACCATGGTACATCTCCCGGCGTCATCGTACTCAACGGACCGACGCGGGCATCATGACGTCGACCACCGACACGTCGTCTCCCGTGCCACGCACACATAGTGCCACCTCTCTCTCTCTCTCTTTTATCTATTTCCTCTATTATCTCTCTTATATTTTTCCTTTTTCTTCTGTTTCGTTCTCACGCTTATCAACCCCCCTTTGGGGGGTATATATAGAGAGGAATGAGAGGGAGAGAGAAGATCACGGGAGAGGGAGAGATCGACGAGAGGATAAGGAAGAGGAGGCGGGGGGGCCGCGGTGGCGCCCCGCGAACGCGCCACGCAGGCGCATGCGCGCGCTCGCGGCGGGCGCACGCGGGCGGGCGTGTCCCGGGCGCGTTGTGCGCATCGCGCGCGTAGCGCGCGCGTCCCGCTGCCACCGCGGCGAGCCCCGCTGGAGGGGCGCTCGCCACCATGGTGGCGGGCCCGGCAGCCCAATGGGCATAGGCCCATCAACATCTCCCGCTTACCCATTAGGGCCTGCAATGTATTAGTTACACTGTATTAGTTACATTGTATTTCAGAGCCAGGTTATTCCTTTATATTTTTATTTCTTCCCGGGTTAGTCCCGAATAAGTCATTTCATGTCGAAATGCTGTCCGTTTATTTTTAAATTATTACGGGTTAGCCCAATTCATGCTGAAATGCTGCCAGTTTATTTTTTTATTTTTCCAGGTTAGTCCGGTTAATTTTATTTCATGCCGAAATGCCGCCCGCTCAATTTTAAATTATTTTGGGTAAGTCCCAAATTTGTCGGATTAGTTTCGGTTAATTTATTTCATACTGAAATATTGTCTGTTCAATTTTTAATTACTCCGGGTTTGTCCCGAATGTCTCGGATTAGTTCTGATTAATTTTATTCCCAGCTGCATGCTGCCTATATAATTTTTATTTGGTATGGGTTTGTCCCAGACATGTCGGGTTTGTCCTGTATATTTTTATTTCATGTCAATAGCAGCCTGTTTATTTTTCTGGGTTTGTCCTAGATATGTCAATATTATTCTGTTCATTTATTTTAAGCTCATGTAATTTATCTGCTATTTAATTATTGCAAAAGGACTGTATAAGATGGCGGCTCCGTCCTTTCCACCTCATTATGACGATGCCCTTACTGATCACTCCGAGGAGTCGTCCCCGGAGCGTGGCTCTCTCCCATCTTTTCCCCCTGCGAGGGCTTTAGCACCTCGACGTGCATCGTTGGGCATACCCAGAGGTCCTTTGGTGCAACCCTTACAGGCGGAAAGAGAGAGAGAGAGCCACCGTCGTCATCATTTGGTGAAAACTACGTAGAGCCAGGTCCCTCTGTGCGCGCTCCTGCGGAGGAGTTGCCCCGTCGACGACGTCTTCTTACTGCCCGCAAGTACCGGCAGGGCTTTAGTGGTGCAGTTCGGGGATCGACCCTGGAGAGTGCAGTGAGTACGACCACTGCACCACTTGTACGAGCACGACGAGAGCAGAGGCGTGGCGGGAGTAGACACGCGGACAGCGCGAGGGTGGTCGCGCATCATTGGGCGAGCTCTCTCCCCTTACCAGTGAGAGATAGAGCGCCTCGACCACCAGGGACCGCGACTTCCCCCAGAGTGGGGAGAGCTGGAGTAGGGAGTTGGCAGGCCGTTGTTCGATCCGCAGCCAGAGGAGCCCCCTCGTGTCCACAGACGCGACTGCAGTTTCCAGACCCCGTCCAGGCCGAGTGGGAGCCTGGGCCTCCTGGTCAGCGTGTGTCGCCACCAGCTGAGCCTCCGGAAGTACCACCTCCACTGATTATTCTGACTATTCCGATTGTGACCCCGGATGGGGTGTTGGTAATACTTCACGGATATGTACAGTTGTTATGAATTATCTTAGATACAGTTTCTTTATGCAGTATACTTTTGATCCGCCCTTTTGCGCGTGTGTGTACACGCTTGCAGCGGATATTGTACATATTAGGCTGACATGTTTATAAGATAATGTTTTTTTTAGTAACATGTTATCTGCATATTTATTTCCTTTTGCATGTGAATTTGTTTTGCATATATAGTACTATTTTTAAATTATGCAAATGTGTTTTGCATATCTAGTACTAATTTTATATTGTGCAGATTTGTTTTGCATAAATACATGTGCGAATTTGTTTTGCATATACTAAATGTGAATTTGTTTTGCATAAAAATATGTGAATTTGTTTTGCGTATTTGTCATTAATTAAGAATTTGCTCGAAATCCTTCTAAGATTATTAAATGATCTTATGTGAGTGAGAGATGATTGTAGTAGTCTGACTCTACTTTCGATTTCAACACATAAGAAAGTTTAATATAATTAGTTTGGACTTCTGCTAGTAAATTGAGACGATGTGTAAATTTGATGTCACTGACTTTCTCTATTTTTATAGTGGTCGATAGCTATGGCCGCCAAGCACATTATTGCGGATCTCACTAGGGGTGAAAAATTGAACGGCACAAACTACGATATGTGGCACCGTAAGATCCAATATCTCCTCGATGAGCAAGAGTTGCTCTACCATCTTACTATTACCATATTATCACCCGAAGAGGGTAACACCGCCCAACATCGCAAAGACCAAGAAACATATAAGACTTGGTTTAAGAGAGATCGCAGTACGCGCTTTACTCTGCTTAGCGCGATGGAGGACGATCTCATCGGCGAGTTTGAGCATTTTAGTACTGCCAAGGAAATGTGGGACCAGTTGAGATTTACCTTTGGGGGGACGTCTGTGACACGGTTGAGGGCACTTGTTTTGAAATTTGAGACCTACCGGAAGGACTCACGCCACACGATGACTGAGCACCTGAGGATTATGGCTCATATGATTCGTGATTTGAAAGCGGCGGGACATGATCTCACAGATGAGCAGCAGGTGCAGGCCGTGATCAGATCTCTCCCTGACTCGTGGTTCCAGATGAAACAAATTCTAACACATAACGAGAATGTCAATGACTTTTCGGATATTTCTCGTCATGTGGAGCTAGAAGCTGAGCGCGAGATTTTGCATCGCGCCACTGCCAATGTCGGTCAGAGCAGTCGCCGATTTGGCAGGAAGGGACCACAGAGGAGGTTACAAGGGCGAGATGCCGCACCTGGCCCCAAAGCAGCTCAATCCTTTAAGCAACGTCGTGGAAGACGTGGCGGGAAGAAAAAGAAAGACAAAAGCCGGATAAAATGCTTCAACTGCAGGAAAAGAGGCCACTTCGCTTATGAGTGTCATGAGCCGAAGAAGGTAATTAACGTACCTAGCTATCCATATGTTTATGTTTGTACACATGTTTTAACTGCTCAACCTAATCCTGTGTGGATTGTGGATTCAGGAGCGACCAAACATATAACTATGGATCGAGCTGGGTTCGTAGAATACAATAAAATCCCTGTAGGCAGGCATAGAGTTTTTATGGGTAATGGAACCAGTGAAGAAGTCCTCGGAGTTGGCTCGTACCAACTCCGTTTTCCAAATGGACGAACGCTGATTCTGTATGATGTACTCTATACACCTGGGATTCATTATAATCTCCTGTCAGTTTCTAACTTATTAACACTAGGTTTTTGTTTGAACTTTTCTGGCAGTTATGTAAATATTGCTTTAGACAATATTATGTATGGGCATGGTAAGATGAATGATGGTTTCTTTATATTGGATCTTGCTATAAATAATATCTTATATTCTTCTTCCATTTCGACATGTGTGTTGAATAGTAGAAACTTGGATTCTGCGACATGGCATACTCGTTTAGGCCACATAGGGCAAGATAGAATGGCTGGATTAGTTCGAGAATGTCTTTTGGGATCACTCACTAAAGTCGACTTGCCAGTATGTGAGCCGTGTCTTGCTGGGAAAGCATGTCGGAAATATTTTGGAAAAGTTGTAAAGGCATCAGCACCATTGGAGCTAATCCACTCTGACATCTGCGGACCAATGAGTGTGAGGGCACGGCATGGTCATACCTGTTTTCTCACATTTATAGATGACTATTCGCGATACGGATATGTCTATTTGATCGCTCACCGCTATGAAGCGCTGGATTGTTTTAAGCGCTTCCTAACTGAGGTTGAGAATCAAAAGGAAAAGAGTATTAAAGCTCTTCGGACAGATCACGGACGCAAATACTTATCGGATCAGTTCCGAACATTGTGTGAAGAAAAAGGTATTCGACTGTAACTCACTATTCCTTATACGCCACAACAAAATAGTGTTGCTGAGCGAAGGAATAGAACGTTGCTAGACATGGTTCGATCTATGATGGCGCAGGCGAACCTTCCTATCTCCTTTTGGGGAGATGCTTTGTTAACTGCTGCCTATATCTTGAACTGTGTGCCTTCACAGTCAGTTCTTTCTACCCCATATGAATTGTGGCACGGCCACAAGCCCAATTTAGATAATTTGCGGCCATGGGGGTCAGCGGGATATGTCCATGACATGTCAAATAAGTTTGGGAAACTTGGCCCCAGAGCTCAAAAGCTTATCTTCATTAGATATCCAGAGAGCTCCATGGGTTATGTCATGTATGGACAGTGTCCAGAAGGAGGACTGACAGAACGAGAGGTCTGAGAAGTTATTTTCTTAGAAAAAGAATTTCCTAGTATTGGCGACAGTGAAAAGAGTCTTGATATCCATGAGTTGGAAGAATCCTCTGATCCCCCATCATCTCCCAACACAGTGAGGGAATGCGTTCCTATACCTGTGTCTGCTGAGGACAGTCGGGATAATCGGGCTAGTGGGAGTGCGTCCAGTGGGAGTGCACCAATAGAATCACTAGAAAATCAAGACTCATTATGTCGCAGCAAGCGTGGGCTTGTGCCGCGTCGATTCTTCGGAATTGAGGACGAGACAATTTTTTGTGAACCCATGGATGATGAAGAGCCCAGATCTATTCAGGAAGCTCTTGCATCTTTATCTAAGAAAGAGTGGAAAGCTGCCATGCAAGATGAAATTAAGTCTATGGCGCAGAATGAAGTCTGGGAGTTAGTGGAACTCCCGCCTCGGCGCAAAGCTATTAGAAATAAGTGGATTTTCAAGCTTAAGCGCAAGGCTGATGGGGCTATAGATAAATATAAAGCACGATTGGTGGCAAAGGGTTATACCCAAAAGGAGGGTATAGACTATGATGAAACATTCTCACCAGTCGTGAGGTTTTCATCTATTTGTCTGGTTCTGGCTATAGTCACGCATCTTGATTTGGAATTGTTCCAAATGGATGTAAAGACTGTATTTCTCAATAGAGAACTAGACGAGGAGATATATATGCTCCAGTCAGAAGGTTTTGAGGCTAAAGGTGAAGAGCAAAAAGTTTGCCGCCTCAAACGCTCGATATATGGCTTAAAACAGTCGTCCAGACAGTGATATTTAAAATTTCACAAGGCAATCCTCTCATATGATTTTGAGATGATTGAAGAGGATCACTGTGTATACGTCAAGCGAGTGGGAGAGAGCTTCCTCATTTTATCGTTATATGTTGATGACATTTTAATAGCCGGAAATGATATGGAGTTAATCAATACTATCAAAGGATGGCTATCTTCTGTCTTTGAGATGAAAGATATGGGTGAAGAAAGCTATGTGCTCGGCGTAAAAAATTGTGCGAAGTCACTCAGAAAGGTTATTGAGTTTGTCTCAAGAAACCTACATTAATAAAATCCTGGAGCGTTTTCGAATGCACAATTCTAAACCAATTGATACTCCAGTTGAAAGAGGATGTGTTCTAAGTGCTATTCAATGCCCCAAAAATGAAAAAGAAAGGAGAGAAATGTCTAGAGTGCCTTATGCCGCTGCAATTGGAAGTCTAATGTATGCTATGTTGTGTACTCGGCCAGATATTAGCTTCGTAGTGGGTTTAGTTAGCCGTTATCAGAGTAACCCCGGTCCCGCGCACTGGAAGGCAGTTAAACGAATTTTTTGATACTTGCGAGGGACATCAGACTATGTCCTACGTTACCGTGGAGGTGACCTAAAGCTAGTGGGATACAGTGACGCGGATTGGGCTGGTGACCATGATGAGCGCAAGTCCACTTCAAGTTTTGTATTCCTATTAGCTGGAGGAGCTATCTCGTGGTGTAGCAAGAAGCAGTCTTGCATTGCCCTATCCACCATGGAGGCGGAATATGTGGCTTGTTCTGCAGCGAGTCAAGAAGCAGTATGGCTGCGAAATTTGTTGAAGCGTCTGGCGCTTACACCTCATGCAAATGAAGGTGTACTTCTATATACAGATAGCACTTCTGCACTTACTTTTGCCAAGGATCCTAAATATCACGGCAGAACGAAGCACATTGATATCCGTTACCACTATATAAGAGATTTGCTTGTAAAAGGGTTAGTGGTGCTACGACAGATTAGTTCTGGTCGTATGGTTGCTGATCCACTAACAAAGCAAATAGCTAGAGAAAGTTTTGTTGGCCATTGTAAGTCTATGGGCCTTTGTAAATTGTAATTATTACAAGTGTTAACATCATTAAAGTTTGCTTATTATGTTCTGTGCATTATGCGAATTCTTTACACATCGTTAGAGTGTCACCAGGCTAAGAATCACCCACTCACACGGGTGATTCGCATTTGGCGCTTATCGAAAGCGACAAAGATGAGGCATTTGATATTCCTGGCACCCTGAAAGTCGGGGTGTAAGGGGAATATCTCGAACAGATTATATATGCCGCCTTAGCTAAGGACTAAGATGAGATCTGATGCAGATCAACCATGAGGATTCTTCGGTAATCCCATGGAGCCTGTAAATGCCGGATACGTGAGTCGCAAGAAGGCGCTGAGTGAGAGCGACTGGTTTGCGTGACTCAGGTTAGCTGCGTGAGTCGCATCTAGACTGGTATCCGTGCGGTGTTTAATAATTATATTAACGACACGCCCATGAAAATGGAAGAACACCGCGGCATGCGTATCATACCGCATGTGTATTATTCGACCGCATATGAGAATTATGAATGGATCCCTCTTCATCATTGTGTGAGCTCATGGATCACAGTTGTGTGATTCCTAGTGTATCCCCAATGACCTGCAGCGCTATGTCATGAAAAAGATGCTTGATGTCGCTACTTTAGCATGTCTCTTAGGGCGATGATGAATACCGTCCGGCGGAACATGTCTAGGAAAGTGGTCAAGAAGAATTGGATTGACATATGCAGCATAGGGAAGACATTTTAAATTTCACCATGCTTAGTTGCTCATATCCCGGGAGGCTTTATCGTCTATGTGATGATAAAGTCATGGGCACTTAGCATTTGGAGGTTTGACACTGCCTATTTTCGAGAGATCCAGAGTGTCAAATCAGGTGAATATTACAATATCTGAGATACACACCGAGATGTTTTGTGTGCTCCGTTAGTTAGGTGACAACTTAACGGAATACCCTTCTACTGTTCGAAGAATCTCGCAGAGGTCGCACACTCCATTTCCTGTATGACCGTTGAGCTTGGATCTATTCAGTATGTCTGAACCTGCACTGTCGACCCTACTGGGCAAGTGGGAGCTGTTAATGGGCGATGCCCATTGGGCCGACCGGCCCATGCGCGCCGGCAGTGCGCACGCACACGGGAGCACGTGCGTGCGCCACTGCCACGCGGTTGCCTCCGCGTCCTCCACCGCTTCACCGCCTCTCCCGTTCCCACCTTCCCCAGTAAAACCTTCCCATGCCTTTTAACCTGTATATAAAGGCACCTGCTGTGTTGCATCCGAGATGTGGGGAATGGCCAGTAAAAGGTGAAGTTGTGGGTGTTAAAAAGGGGTGAAAGTGGCAGCAAACAAAAAGGGGGAGCAGCGGCTGTGAACCCATGCTATGACGGGAGAAAATGGAAAGAAATCTCCGTGTCTACAGGCCACTGCGTTGGTGCGACACTCTCACGGACGGCAGTGAAAAATAGTAAACTAAGCTCCGGAGACAGTCACCTCGGCCTTGGTTTTGGAGTGTGGACGTTTAGAATTGACTCTTGTAGCCACTTCTCGACTTTGCGAGTTAGAGATTTATTAATACATATATATCTATTTCCGCTGCGTGGCTTGGCTACGGTACGTCCTTACTCTTAAAATCTCGTATTCATTTTTGATCAGCATATTTCGGGGCTAACCAACAGCATGAATAGGACTCGTGGATTCATTTTTCCTGAAACTGTATTGGGAAAAATAAATGAAAAAGAAAGAAAGGAAGAAAGGACTGACCACAAAAGTTTAGAGATATTTTGCAAATCTTTTACTTGCAAAATTATTCTTAATCAACTTGGAAAAGAAGAGCAGAAGTAGAATCAATTAATTGATTTTTATCAGACACACAAATTAAGTCCATCCCTCCGTTATGATCATAATTAATTTTCTTGCGAGTAAAAGACTTCTTTGAAATATATAAAAAAAACACATAAATAAACTGCTGCAGTTTAAATTAATTTCACTTAAAAATATTAAACAAAAAACTGTCAAAAGTTTAAGATATGCATGCCCACGCATGACTTGGGTCAAACTACCACACCACGGTAATATCACAGTGGCATTATACGGTCACACGTACCGGAACTTCCACATAAAGCATGCATCAACTTCCTACTCAATATCATCACCGCATGCATGTGTTGGAGTATCCGTTTTGATATTCATACTTTTAAGACATAAAACGTTAAATCATAGTCGGGGACGAGTGTCAAGCTAGGGTGACAACAGAGGGGGGAAAAAGAACGAATAGGAATGTTTTTATTAAACTTTGTAAATATGAATATAATATTTTGAAAATGAATACCAAAAGTAATAAATCATAATCAAACATGTTATTAAGAATACAAATATGAAATTATAATCGATATAAAAATAAAACATTTAATATAACAACCAACATCCCATTGGAACACAACATTGCATTGGTCTTTTGAGAACAGAGGAAAAGTACAGGTAGAATGGGTCACGGACAACGAAGCCTCTCAATTTCCTCACTTACTACGCATAACGCCAAACAGGGAGTTCACATGGACGACTCTCTCTACATCAGAAATGATCATCCGAAGAAGATAAACTTATCAGTTATCACAACTATACATAAATAAAAATTCTCTCGTGGTAGGTCGGACTGGGTCGGATTTAAGTTTTAATATTGATGAGTCATATCTGGATCAGACCCACCTAAACTTGGCTTGGACTCGACCCATTGACAATCTTATAGACGAGTCGTTATCATAATGTCATAAACACCATAGAGAAAATAAAAAAACAGTATTACCTTTCGGAACCATAAATAGACTTCATACATTAAGCATATACGTGAATGGCAATAAAATGGTAAGTGTTATTTAATTTTTGGCCCCTACAGTCTATGTGATATTAGTAATATGTCTCATAATCTCATTATTTATAAATATGCCTCTCAAATCTTCTCCGTTTCAGAAAAAAAACCATGATATCTATCTCCGTCAAGAAATGACATGTTAACTTAACTCAACTATGATTAACATAGGATGAAAGGACTAAAAGCCCTTTGGGTAATCTTGTGAGTGTCCAGAGAGAGAGAGAGAGAATGGTGTGGAGGATGATGGCCAGCCCATGCCCTACTAGATTCCTCGAGCCATCCCCATCGAGATCGATCGGATCCCCGTGGCATCCATGACGTCCGCATCGAAGTCGACAGCATTATGCGTGCTCATCATCCAACCGTTGCCGTTGCCAGACGTGTTGAAGAGGGGTCCGAAGGGGGAGGAGGTATGCTTGGTCGCAGAGGCGCAGGGGGAGGGTAGCAACAACATCCCGGAGGGGAGGCCGTCAGTGATGGCGCAAGGGGAGCAAGGGGGACGGTGGTCGAAGGTGGGGAGGGCAGGCTCAACCCCATTCAACATCCAGTTCAGCACCTCCATTGCAACCCCACATCTTTCAAGCATCTCACCCTACTCAAGCTTGTACACTACGACTAGACTCCGACTGCCATTGCTGCCCCTACGTTTTTTACCCATCCCACACTCCATCGACACTGCCTCTGAAGCTCCGCCTTGTCGCCGATGTCACGAGCCAGCAGAAGAAATCGGGGAAGACGAAGAGGAGGAAGACAGAAGAAAATGAAGGAGAAGAAACTCCACCCCACCCCCATGGCGCCTGCCTCGCCATAGCCGCCTCCCGCCATAGCTACCCAATCCAACTCCAAGCATTGCCTGGGGAGGGGGGGGGGGGGGAGAGAGAAAGAGAGAGAGAGAAAAGGCTGATCGGAGGTGGGTTCAAGAAAGACTAAATTAAGGGGAGGGAGGGAAAGGAATATTCTCTATAAATAGATGGCATATAGTTTTTTTCAAATGGTTGTTAATCAGAGGGATTTTTTTTACTTAGGAGTTAAGAGATTTGAGTGGCTAATAACTAAATAGTGGAATTAGGGGGGCTTATTCCTCATATCTTCTAGGGGCCAAAAGTTAAAAAACCAAAATGGTAATCATGAGAACCTTTTGTTCCGACAAGAGACATTCATGATATTATGATTATAAAAAATTACATAAAAAGTTATACAGATGCAAGCATCTCTATGCAACCAGAAACTGCAAACTTACATGGCAGTTAGGAAGAGGCATCCATTGCACAATATCCCCCCCATCGGAACTGAGCTTGGATCCTTGGTGAAAGCTTGAAGGTGAAACATAGTTGACTTTATATGCACAAAATCAGTTTACAACAGGACTCCAGATTAGCCCAGCTAGCATTGTAGGCTAAGAAGTTCCATACTATCACAATTCGTTAGTATCAATCTAAAATGAAATTTCAACAGACAATCTGCAGTGAGATCTCTCTGTCCTCTCTTTTCCTATTTTCTTCTGTTTCCCCGCCCTCCTGTCTTCCCCCTTTTCTTCGTCTCCCCTTCCATTTTTTTTTTTGGTTGTACTTAGGGTGGTTTGATGCCCCATTTTCCTCTTTTTTGTTGTTTCTGAGGTGGAGGTCGGGGTGGGTGGCAGAGGGCACCAGCCCTGATGACAGAAGAAGCCAACCCTGCACGCTGGATGCACAATGGCTAACTTGTATCCCAGGTAATCAGCTTCCATTATGCCTCGTCGTAGGCTCTCACTTGTCTCATAAATACAGAGAGTTTGCAAACATTATGCCTCGTCGTAGGCTCTCACTTGCAGCTTCAAACTTTTTCTCCAAGTCAATCTCCCCAACAGCATGAGCAGCAGCACGCAGCTGCAAAGGTGACAAAAATGATACTGAGGAAAATGAAAGTCAACTAGAAATATCTGCTTTTTCTCAGGAGGTGACTGAGATGGAGAATTTGCTTCCTTGATGCGATACAAACAAACTAAAGGAGACTGAACTCTGTCAAGGTGCCTTTAGCTATTTGGTATCAAAGCCTTGTAACAGCTGGGGAAGGCTGAATATAGTGCTTATTCTGGGAACCTACCTAAAAGATCATAGGAGCTAGAGAACAGAAAGGAGCTAAAATACTAGTCATAACCCCGAGTAAATATACCCAAATCTTATGGGAAAGACCAGAAGTTATCAAACTATACAGAATACCTGATTTAAAAACTCATCGAGTCTTCTAGCAAGGCGTATGATGCTTCCTTCAAAAATATCAGTCATTTCAATGACCTCAGCAAAGGTTGCACCCTGCAACCACATTTAGTAGTTGGAGAAGAGCATTTTCACTTGGAAACCTTTAATAGAATAGCAAGAAACATAAAAGCATAGAGAAATAGATGCCAATGTGATAGATGTCCATAAACAAAGGTAACAAAACAAGTTAGTAAGGTCTAATAGCTAAAAGATAAAGGAATCGACACTCCTGCAAGAAAGTCATTCCTAACCTTGGACCAGCAGTAAATAACATCCATCACATATGGCCTCACAGTAGCTTCCACATACTCTTCCACATTAACCTCTAACTTGCACTCACGTTGTATCTGCATTAGGATAAATATCTTATGCCATCTTCACATTTGAATTTCCAGATACAAACTGCAATCCAATAAGATACCATACCTCTGCAATTCTTCTTGCACTTTCCTGAAGTTGTTGTAAAGGTTTTGTTAGCTCATTTCTCAAATGAATTTGCTCATTCGATTTATCCCCAGGAATAAAGCAACTTGCAAGAGCAGCAACTTGATGCTGATCAAGATCATTAAAGGTACCTGAGGAAACAATTATCTTTAGATCTTATCTCAGTTGAGTGGCATACAACATCAGAAGACATGGCATAAAGAACCTGCGAAAGGATGGCTGTTTACCATTAAACATCAATTCAGTTACAAGAAGTTCATCTGCTGTATCTATCAAGCAAGCAGCCCGCCCTTTCAACTGGACAACTCCATCAGCATCAATGTGGCCAAGTTTTTTAAGAACACGTGCACGGTTTTTTAGTTCATCACGAAATTTTTGTAGCTGGACGAATAAAGATGCATTTCAGTTAGAGCGTGAAAAGAGAGTACATATATATCATAGTAAGGACAATTTTTTCCAGCTATATTTGGCATATCATTGACAAGGGTCACTAAATTAACCAATGGACTCAATGGTCACTAAATCTTGAGGAACCAATGGTCTCAACATTAAAGAACCAATGGTCTCCTGAAGTGTAACTTATTGCATTAAGCAACTATAAACACAGTATCTGGGTCCACTATGCCAAATAAAAGCTATAGGAGACTAAAAACACAGCTAATTCCATATCTCAGGTGTCCAAAGACCAAAAGGTCGACAAGGATTATCAGATGCATACAGTTCTAAGTCAGAAAGCACTGCTCATCTCCCAGAGACATGCATAGACTGCTGAAGGGCTTAAATAGCCCGTACAACTGCTCTAGTGAGACAGACACTGTTTCAGTCTGCATATGTGATTTCTACTAGCCTAAATATGGACTAATTTACTCAAATGTTAACAAATGGATATCCCGATAGGACCTGGTTGTAATAAGGTTTCGCAAATTTTACACTCACATTCTATTTCACACCTGATAAGTGGGATAGGCTCTAATAATTATGAAAAGCTTAAGTTGCATCAGTTATCTACTGAGAGATGGATTTCTCGTTCCGTGTGATACTTGAAGTCTTCAAAACATATATTCCTAAGAAGTAACATTGCCTACAAATTGAAGAGCATGACATAATGTTACCAAAAGTGCTTGAGGTGCTTGCCTAGCCGATGAGACGAGGCGAGGCACGCAAAAGTCGTGTCGCTTCGGCCCATCTCACCTAAGCGAGCTGGCTGTGGCCACATCCGCAATGCAAGGCCAGGTCTATGTGAATTTGATAGGTTCTTAATTTATTTCTCACATCTAAGTGGATGGATTTACAAATCTGATTGATTTAATGCATGTGTTGTTGGCATATTTAATGATATATATTATATATCTGTATTGTTTAATACATTTAAAAAATGTCACATCAAATGCCTAGGCATTTGAGGCTAAGGCAACCCCTTGGTCGCGTCAAATGCCTCTCGCCTCTGACTACATAGAACATAACACAAGTCATCTAGCATGAATCAGAGGAATAACTTAAAGACTCTCTAATTGGTGAGCATCAACAAGTACAATAACAAACATCAATTCGGTCGTAAATAAACAACGCCTAACCATGAACCTGCTACTGAGGATATCCTTTATTTTCACCGGAGGAAGAGTGATTTCACAAACTTAAACTTAACAAAGCTGTCCCCTCGCGTAAAAGCCATAACATCCCACAGAGAACTATTTACATTTGCCTTGCTTCAGGTTAAGAAAACAATGGAGTGTGCATAAAATAGATATTTGAGGAACAAAATAGACAACACTTATTATCATAAGAAGAAACCATTGGGAAAGCAGCAGGCAGCGGCCAATTATGAATTACAGAAAAGAACTTCCAAAAGGAACCAGATTGGAAATGGAAGATAATTCACAAACATTGGTACCTGTGACTCCCGCATCTTTGACTTGAGTTGTTGAATTTCATGATTCACCTCTGCTTTTCTTTGATACCACTTGAACTGCTGCTCACTTTGCCCCAACTACATCCAAGATAAACAGAGGCAAATTGAGTACCATGATTTATGTTAAAGAGAGAATTACACATGTAATCTCAGAATCTGCATATTCTACTCTACATCCTCATAATGTTTGTATTGTCATATATATGCCCCCAACTTAAGTACTAACATTTCTGTTATATCCCTCGGGTTCCAATACTGTCCAAGCTAACGAAATATTCTTTTGAACATGTAAAATACAATGTCTTGGATGGGTATTCAAGAGAATATGAAAAAAATTAGGGGTATATATGTCATTATCTTAAGAGGAATCCTAGGGTGCCACACTTTTTGCCACCTTTTTCTACCATCCACCTTGAAAATCAGACAGTAGTAAAAGTGAAAGTTTGATGCTCCCAATCTGGAAGCACGTTAAGTTATTCAACCCGGCCATCCAATCTCATAATTGAGATTGGATGGCCAAGCCGAGAGTGGCAAAAAGGGTGATAAAGAATGTGGCACCATAGCATTCCTCTTATTTTAATTATGAGGGAGGTTAAACCAGGTCTATTAGTCTTTTTCTTATCTTAGTCCACCTGAAATTTAGTTAAACAAATGACAGATGACAGTAGGGGTAGAGATGATGAAATGACAGATGACGGTAGGGGTAGCCTTTATCATAGGCAATGAGAAGAAGGGGACACTGCAAGAGAGCTCAACATCTGCTCTCCATTGAAGTGGCTCCAGCATGTTAAGAGCGGATGGGAAATAATGAAATCCAGTCCAGATGTTACCAGAATATCCTTGGTCTGGACAAATTGCATAAATACCCCCAATGACGGGACAATTGCAGAAATACCCCGAAAAGGGGAAAATCACAGAAATACCACCAAAAGTGAAAAATTGTAGAGATACCCATGATGGGTCCAAAATTGTAAATACATATCCAAAAAAAAGGTTTGATCTCTATGAGACTCATTCAACGGCCTACTCTGATGGTGGAATTTAGGCCACATGTAAATCAAATTACCCGACTATGTAATCAGGATTTCATGTATTTTGTAATGATGAATCCAAAGAATGAAATATTTCGTTTTCTCCTGCAAATGTGTATCTCTAATGGGTGATCTCCTTGATCAAATCTGTTAGATAAAACCCCCAATATCACATGAATTATAGTAGGAGTAAGTCAGAGTTTATGTATTATAATTTTAGTAATGGGAGAGTGGTACAGGAAGACATGGTTCTAATTGATGGGCATAACATTCCGAAGAGTAGTAGTTTTCGATACTTAGGATCTATCATACAAGAGAATGGGGAGATTTATGACGAGGTTACACATAGGATTAAGGCAGGCTGGTTAAGATGGAGAAGCGCATCAGGAGTTCTCTGTGATCGTCGTATGCCTGTGAAACTCAAATGGAGATTTTATAGAATGGCTGTGAGACCTGCTTTGTTATATGGTACCGAGTGTTGGGCAGTACGAAAGGAACATATTCACAAAATGTGTGTAGCAGAGATGAGGATGTTGAGATGGATGTGTGACAAGACTAAGAAAAACGAGATTAGGAATGAGCGCATCCGTAAGGATTTAGGGATAGCCCCAATTGATAGTAAAATGAGAGAAAATAGACTCAGGTGATTTGGTCATGTACTTCGTCGCCCTAACTCAGTGCCGGTTAAAAGATGTGACCGAATCTTAGTGGATGCTAGTAAAAGAGCTCGGGGAAGGCCTAAAATGAGATAGTGCGATATTATTAGGAAGGACATTAGCTTCTTGGGTTTAAATATGAATATAGCACTTGATAGAAATCTTTGGCGGAACAGGATTCATGTAGCCGACCTCAAATAATTGGAATAAGGCTCTGATGATGATGATGATGATGATGATCACAGCTAATATTGTGGAGGCCGAAACAAATATTTTCTTTGACAATTAATCAAGGGTATTCGGACTTTACGTCGATGTAAATAAACATCGACAATGGTTGATGGGGAAATGTCCCGTACCTAAACCCTAATCGTCTGATAAACCTAAATTCGCGAAAATAATAATACACCTGCTACCTAAATAACCACGAATGTGCATTTTCTTCTTCAAAGGATAAATATTTACTTATCTATTTATTTATTTGTTTGTTTATTTATTTATTTATTTCCGTGAGTTAAACACCTCCCTAACAGAAGGGGTAGGAGGCATCATGATCTTCTGAAAACCTTTTGAGGTGGAAGAGGTAGAGGTGGACAGGCAGGTCGGCAGGGGGAATATCTCCTTCTTATTTGGCAACTTGAGAGATGGTTTCTCATGGGATTTCTCGGGTGCACATGGTCCTCAATCCAAATAAGGGAAGAGAGCACTTTGGGAGAAATTACTCCTTCCACCGCAGCTTTGGGCCGACCATGGTGTATGAGTGGTGATTGTAATACAGTCACGACGGCGTTAGAGAGGACGGGGGCCACCCCCCACACAGGGGAGGCAGAGGATTTCTGTGATTTTAGAGTGGAGGCAGCTCTCATCGACAATGGATTAGTGGACGCTCAGTTCACTTCGTCCAACATGAGGGCATCACCGGATAGTTCCAGGCTAGACAAGTTCTTTGTTTCGATGGACTGGGAAGACCACTTCCCACATATGTAGGCATCTGTTTTGGCAAGGCCAACTTCGAATCACAAACCTACTCTTTTGAAGACCAGCCGCAGCCAAGTGAGAAAATACGGTTTCGGGTTTGAGAGGCTTTGGTTCGGGGAGACAAATTTCATGGACACAATCAAGAGAGCTAGGAGTGTACATAGGCATGTTGGATCTTCCATGGCGACTTTGATTGGAAAATTGAAGCATCTTGTCCAGGTTCTCAAAAGATGGGGTGTCAACAAAACCCTACTTGACAAGATGGCTAAGAAAAGGATATTGCAACACCCGGAAGGTCTAGATTGCTCGGAGGACGAAGGGTTAATGGATGACTCTGACAGATTGTGCAGGGACACTCTTAGGGCAGAATATGAAGAGATTTTCACCATAGAAGATATTTATTGGAAGCAAAGATCGAGGGAGAAATGACTCAAGAAAGGTTACATAAACACAGCTTATTTTCAGAGGATTACTTCGGGGAGGAGGAGAATCAACCATATAGCCTCCATCAAGGTCGGTGAACATGCTATCCAGAGAGAGGACATCAGGGCGTGTGCCATGGAGTTCTACTCCAAACTTTTTACTGAAAATCAAATAGGCAAACCCGGCATTGTAGATGACTTGCTTCCCTAGCTCTCTTCTGTAGAGAGTGAGGCCCTTTCCAGGCCCTTCCTAGAGGAGGAGATAGGACAGGCAGTGTTCTCCCTTGCATGTGATAAAGCTCCAGGCCCCGATGGTTTCCCTACAGAGTTCTTTCAGAAGTGTTGGGACATTATTAAGAAGGACTTGATCCATGCTTTAGAAGAGTTCCAAGAGGGTAGGGCCCAATTGAGAGGCATAAATAAAACCCTCTCGGTCCTCATCCTAAAGAAGCAGGGTGCACAAGACTTTTTGGATTTCAGACCCATTAGTCTGTTGAATAGTACCTACAAAATTATCACTAAGCTATTGGCAAGAAGGCTTGATGTGGTGATTGGTAAACTGGTCAGTAGAAATCAAGGGACTTTTATTTGGGGGAGACATATCCAAGAGAACTTCCTAGTTGCCCATGAGTGCTTGCATGCCATGAAGATCCAGAAAAAAGGGGGGGGGGGGGGGGTAGTGGAGCTGGACTTTGAGAGGGCACATGACAATGTTAATTGGCAGTGCCTTCTACAAACCTTAGCAAAGATGGGTTTTGATCAGAGATGGATTCGATAGATTTGGGTGTGCATCTCTTCAGCCTCCTTTTCTGTCCTGTCAATGGGCAGCCCACTTCGTCTTTTCATAGTGGCAGAGGGCTCCGCCAGGGAAACCCCTTGCCACCCCTCCTTTTTGTACTTGTTGCACAGATCCTGAGCAGGATGTGGATGAGGGATGAGGGGGCAGGTACCATTAGAGGCTTGCAGGCCAGTCACCAAAGTTTGAGCATTAGTCAGTTACAATATGTGGATGATACCATTCTCTTCCTAGCAGAGAAGAGTCAGTTCTTCGATGTTAGGCTCATGCTTATGATTCTGCAGGAGACCAGCAGGCAGAAGGTGAACTATAGCAAGAATTGCATAGCTGGGGTCAACATGGAGGAGAGGTCACTCAGGAAAGCAGCATTCATTATGGGCTGCCAGAAAGGAGATTTTCCTTTCTCCTACTTGGGCCTACCTTTGTCCCTAGGGACTACTCATTGTAGGGATTGGCAGGTTATAATGCAGGGGTATGAGTCCAGGCTTGCAGGTTGGGAGGCGATGCTTCTCTCTCATGGGGAGAGAAAGGTGTTATGCAAGTTGGTACTGGATGAAACAGCAAAGGTGGATAAAACGATGATAAAGAATACAAATGAAGCAACAACAGATAAATCAGTCAGAAATAGCCTGGATATTTGGTCTCCCCGAGGCACCAAAGCAGGTGCCATTTAAAATACTACAATGATTGCCCTATAAGGTCCTCAGACTGTAACCAGAAGAGTATCAGCCAATAAACGTTAGACCTACATAAAACATAGCATGCCCTAAGATGCTCAAAAACAGAAAAGATGTGCTCATCTAGAAAGAACAAGCTAAACATAGAAATGATGGGGAACAAACAATCTGCATGAAGATAAATGACATCAGCCAGCATGGCAGCACTTGACATCTAAACAAGAAAACAAGGTGATACTAACCTTGTGCATAGAATGAGCAAATAATTTTCGCTCAAGTTCTTCAACTTGCTTAACCAACCTAATAATCTCCGGATCATCAATGCCCATCTCCTGTTCAAAAAAGGAAATATAATTAGAAAGGATATCAATGTGAATTCCCCTAGGCCAGTGTTCATTCAACTTTTAATTATTGTGTGATGATTAGATATTTTATTTTTATGACAATATTTATATACAAATATTTGAATGGCTTACTACTTAAAGGACAAGTTCCCCCATACTCCACTAAGCCAACAACAGATGTGCAGTGGGTGTGGCTTGACGATAATGGTGAGAGGATCATGATAGGATGCAGTAGCAATGATGGATGTCAGGATGGAAGCTGAATGAGGGAAAGAAAAATTGCCCACATTTGTTTGGGGGATTCAGATCCCCAGATTGATGGTACAAGGCTTGAACGATATGATGATGTCTATATACAACAACAGCAGTGCAAGATTGATTCTGTCAATCTATTTTCAAATCAAAAACAACATGAAAGAAAGAAAGAAAAAGTTATTTAGTATTCGACCCCTATAATCTACCCTATATTAGGAATAAGCCCCCTTAATACAACTATTTATTAATAAGCCACCACATTCTTCTAACCCTGATCAAAAAGCCCCTCAAAGTTAAAAACTATCCGAAAAATAGAATATACCGGCGAATATTCCTTTCCCTCCGCTGTTAGTTTTTTCCCTTCCCACTTTACCCTCCACATCTCTCTCTCTCTCCCGTTTTCTCTTTGGGCACCCTCTCTTTCTCTCTCCAACCACCTTCTCTCTCTCTCTCTCTCGCCCTCCCTCTCTCTCTCGACACATGTTTACACGTGAAAAAATAATCAATGCGGACACGCTAATGATGAATTAAAATTTGGTGTTTCGGGTATCATCAACATGTTTATTTGTATTTATTTATTTCACATTTTGGGTTTATCAGACGATTTAGGGTTCGTGTACAGGATTTTTCCCCACCGACCGGAGTCAATGTTAATTTACATCGGTACAAGTCCGAACACCTTTGATTAACTGCTAGAGATCTCCTTTACCCTTGCGATACCGGCTATGATATTAAGGGCTCGCCCTCGGGAAGACTCTTGTGCCCTTAGGCACGAATATATATATGATTTTCCCTAAAGTGATGGTTTATTTGCAATTTTCCCTTGAGCAAGAGTATTTTTACAATTTTCCCGCCATCAGGGTATTTTTTATAATTTTCTGACCACCAGAGATATTCTTGTAACTTTTTACCACCGGGGGTATTTCTGCAATTTTCTAACCACCGGGGGTGTTTCTGCAATTTTTGACTACCAGGGGTATTTCTGTATTTTTCTAACTACCAGGAGTATTTCTGTAATTTTCTAACCACCGGGGATATTTCTGTATTTTCTGACCACCGGGAGTATTTTTACAATTTTCCCTCGATTGCGGCATCCTTGTGTATTCTTTGATTTTTCTGAATTTTATTGTATTGTCCCCGGACTTTTGTGCAATTCTTCAAAGGTCCGAGGTAAATTTGCAATTTTGATATCTTTGAGGTAAAATCGCAATTTCTGAACTTTGGAATAAAATAGGGACCTTTGTCCCATTTTGGAGAACATAATTTTGATTTGATACCATTCTCTTAAATTTCAGCATTTTTTAGACATTTCCCAGGTATTTGTACAATTCTACAAACTTTAGGGGGTAGAACCGTAATTTCTTATTTTTGCAAGATTTTTCCATCATAAACACGTTCAAAAATCCCAGAACTTAAGAGTTCCTTGGGTTTTACATGATTTCTTCATCATCAATGATGAATATAACACCTTTCATATAGGGGTATTTTGATAAATACACCCTAACATAGGGGCTTTTATGTAAAACTTAACATTTTTTTGTTTGAACAAAGCAGGGTCGCCCCTACCCATTGTGCAGGCTTCAGCACTTGAAAGAAAACACAACATACTTTTCCTCTTCTTCTTCTTCAGCTTCAAGCTTCTACGAAGTCCAAGTCTAGAGAAGGGAGTCTTCCCCTTTTATAGGCAGTGAAAGAGGCCAAGGTGGAGGCCATCCCTAATAGATTTTGGTGGAGGTAAGCTCTTTGACCCTGCACCTCCCTATCTCTTCACCTTCTCCACCTTTTTTTTCTTTTTTCCATGCACATGGGGTTAAGAGGGATCACCCCCGATGGTGCGCAGCAGGGAAGAGAGGGGGAGGAGGCCACCCTCAGTGGGCCTCCCTCTCCCAGATCGTGCGCAGCAGCAAGGAAGGGGGCACCCCCAGTGGGGCTGACCGGGGGTCCCCCTTTTCCTGTGTTTGTGTTTTTTTTTCACCAAAAAACAACAGTGGTAGAGGCAGGAGGAGGCACTCTCGATGGAGATGATCGGGGGTCCTCCCTTCGCCGATGGAGCAACAGCAACCGCATGGTGGGGGGGGGGGGGGGGGGAGGCACCCCCAGTGGGATGGACCGGGGGTCCTCTCTCCGGTTGAGTAGCAGGAGCAATAGGAGGAGGGACACCCCCGGTTGGTCTGACCGCGGGTGCACCCTCCCCCGGTTGGCAGCAGGAGGAAGCAGCAGGGGGGCCACCCCCGGTTGGTTTGACCGAGGGTGCACCCCCCCCTGGTCTACAACAGGAGGAGGCAGGGGGGCCACCCCCGATGGTTCTGACAGGGGGTGCACCCTCCCCCGGTTGGCAGCAGGGGAGGCCACCCCTGGTTGGTCTGACCGGGGGTGCACCCCCCCCGGTCTGCAACGAAAGGAGGCAAGGGGGCCACCCTTGGTGGTTCTGATCAGGGGTTCCCCCCTCCCGACCTGCAACAACAAGGAGAGAGAGAGAGAGGAGGGGCGGTCCCGCCCCTCCATGCAGTCCAGTCAAGGCTATAAAAAACCTCATTTTCTGAGATTTTTTTTATCTTTTTCTTAGCTTCTTCGCAGCAAAGGACACGTGGAGACGTGGAAGAATTTTGTTTGTTTGTTGTTCGTCTCTAGATGCCGTCTTGCTGTCCGTTGACTCCGAGGTAAAGAGACTTGTTTAATGCCACGAGAATATCCCGATGGCACCAAAACTTAATTTTGTATGAGTTAAAACCCCGTGGGTGTATGATTTTACGCCGCCCGCCAGGTATTCGATAAAATGCCCACTTGTCATAAAGAGCTAAAAGCTCGACTTGACTTGGGCCTTTGTTGAGTAGTTGTGTGGCCTTATGCCGCCCGCCAGGCACTTGACAAAATGTCTGGGAGTACTTTAGAAGCTAAAATGTTGATTTTGTTGAGTGGGTGTGCATGACTTCGTGACGGTCACAAGGTGTTTGATGAAATGCCTAAGTGCTATAAGGGGCTAAACACTTGATTTTGTGTGGACCGTATGGGTGGCTTACACAGTTTCGGTCGTCCACCAACTGTTTGCCAAAATATCCACGAGCCTTCAAAAGCTAAATTTTATCGAGCAGGTGCGCATGACTTTGTGACGCTATTCTTGTGTTCGATGAAATGCCCATGAGTATCTATATGACGGCAATGGTCCAGCATCGCTTCATGACATATCATAAAGCATCTTAATTTCTGAAATTTATTGTAATTATCAGAAATTAAGAATTTTATGGGGTCCAATAGCACCCCACCCCACCCCACCGGATGGGAGTGCCATCATGTTCTCTCCCCCCCCCCCCCCCCCCCCGAGGCCCCCTACCTCCCCTGCAACTCTCTCTCCCCCCACCAGATGGCCGGCACCCCCTGCATACTCACCGCCGTCCCTGCCTTGCCGGGTCACCCTCATGTAAATAAGAGACCGTAGAGGAGACCAAACATTAGCCAGATGTCGTACCTGTAGGCGGTGTTCAAGGAGACACTGAGACTGCAACTGCTCGGCTGGACCCCTCCTCCTCCCCCACCGAGCCGGGCCTGGCGTGGAGATGTCAACAGCAACACCAGGAGGGAAAGGCAGAACCTACATGGTGTTGGATGGTGCAACGGTGCTAATGAACGCATGGGCCATCGAGAGGGACCTAGAGGTTTGTGGGCCTCAAGTGGAGTACCTGCCGAAGAGGTTCTTGGAGGGGGCGGCACTGCGGCGAGGGTGGAGTTCATAGGGTGGAACATGGAGTTGATCCCGTTCAGGGCAGGGCGGGGATCTGCCCGGGGATGCTGTTGGCGGCAAGGACGGTGCCCCTCATGCTGGCCAACCTATTGTGGTGCTTCAATTGGTCACTCCCCGACGGGATGGTGCAGGGCGAGGTGGCCATGGCGGAGCGGTTCAGCATCACCCAATGCATGGTGAAGCTACTTCTAACCATGGATGGCAAACTCGGTTTCGGCCGAGTCCGATACCGATACGACTCGGTATCGGTATCGATTTCGGCCGAAACCCATTTAAAAGGTTCAAAAAATCAAATTAATTCTAAAAAATCACTCCAAAAATCATAAAAAATATAAATAAACACTTAAAATCACAAAAACTATTACACGTGCATTTGCCTGTATAAGTTAGTGCAATAACCTTGAAGTAGACAACTACGCATTGAACTTCAAACATTAAACATGTGAAGGTTAAACTAATATTCCATTGTACATTAATACAAGCAGTACAATAAACCAAATTAGACAAAATAAATGTTACAAAAATTCATTGATTCTTACCTAATATGGATAATAATTACTAGAAGAACCTTCTCCCTCATCGTCTGGCCCTTGATGTCGATACCCATAACCAGGTTGCATGTATGGTCTATATTCACTACAACAAAACAATGAGATAGCCAAGTCTTGCATCCCTCTTTGGATCCCTCTTGGAGTGTTTGGTTGGCTTGATTCGAATCCAGTATCAGCATAGAAATCTTGAGGAAGAGAAGAGGAACTGGTCGGATATGGATGGAACTGAAATGATGGTTCATAATTCCACGACCCATAAATAGCTGCTTCTTGTTGGCCACCTTCGTAACCTGGTGAATCATATCCTCGCTGACCTTGACTGTATCCAGTAGTACCACCTGTAGCACCTACATCACCTGTACCACCTGCATCACCTGTACCACCTGCAACACCTCCGGGATGATCACCATCATCATCATCACCACAAGAAATCAGTCGCTTTTCAGCCTTTGGGGATGCTTTTTTCTCTTGTGGTGCCAATTTTCAGTGATCTTTGACATGAGTCATTTATCCCTTAGCGTGTGCCTCACATAAATCTGCTTCAACTGCTCAATTGCCGGGTCCTCTCGAGCAGCAGCATTTGTCCTCTCAGTTTGCCCATGCACTGATGTACTTCTTCTTAAGGAGACCGGTGGCTTGACCATTCTAGGAGTGACCGGCCTGCTATCTGTATCTGAGTGTCTAGCTGGCTCAAACTCGAACTGCTCCTCAGTGTCATCAACAACCCTAGACTGGTGCGCATGAGTATCTCTAGCCCTCTTTGATGTTCTTTTGAATTCGGGATCTCTTGGGTCATCTTCATCAAGTATGCCCTCTGCCCATGCTCTATCATCAACATCAAAAACGGGCTCATCAACCTGCTCCCGTGTCTCGACCCAAGACTGCAAGGGATTATCATCATCAAACAAGGCATCCATATCAATTTCTGCGGCGGCATCCTCGGCGACGCGTTTGTCTCGCAGCTGTTGTCTCAACCTCATTCTTTATTCTCAACCTCATATTGTAGTGGCAGTATACTAATTTCTCTAACCGATCAGCCTTTAGCCGATTGGGAACCTTTGAGTGTATAAGGCTGAACGTGCTCCAATTTCTTTCACATTGGCTTGCTGATGTGGTTTGACTCAACACCCTGATTGCAATGAAAGCCAATGCAGAACTGCCCAATTCTCTATTGTTCACCATGATCCACCAGTCAGCTGTTACACCAACCAACCATAAACAAATAAATATAAGTTGTAAATAAAAATTAATTAAGCAAGATGTAATTACAAAGAAAGCACAAAGATGAAGTATACCTGGACTCACTCTTCCCACTGCGTATAGCAATTGGGAGTCAGAATACGTCCCAGTTCTCATTCCATAGTTGTTCATCTACAAAAATTACAGAATAGATTAGCATAACTACTTAAGTAAATTCTATACCTCTTATTCATGAAATCAAACAGGCCAATCTCTACTTCCGCCTGAAGCCTCTTATCTGCTGTCCTCGATAAACGACCAATGACTTTTAAAGTGCCTTGAAGCACCTCGGCATCAACATGTGCATTGGCATCGTATATGAATCGAGGGTTCAGAAAATAACCTGCATTTATATATAGTTAACTAAATGTTATATATAAAATAACCTAAAGAATAATGTATGAATACAAATAATCACTCACCAACTGCATGCAAGTCGTGGTGTAATGTGGTGTCCCATCTATGGTCAATAATCTTCCACCACTTTGCATGTTCTTTGGGAAGGGACTCCTGCAACTCCAATTTCGCACGGTCCATGGCCTCATACAGATATCCCATATCATTCTTGTCATCGCCATCCACCAATCTTAGGACCTTCACGAGGGGGGTGACTACTTTCATGTATCGTGTTACTCTGCCCCAGAATTTGTTGTCGTCCACGATTTGACAGACATCCAAATAATCCATCTGAGCATCAACATTGCCCTTGTCGATGTATTCCCGCAGGGTATTGTGGTACATGAAAGCTTTCAACTCATTCTTATACCTGTGCAAAGAAATAAAATTTGAATCAAATACGGATCATAACTATAAGGATAAAGAAGTAATAATTGAGTTCAACAGTATACCTATGCAGAGACTCCAAAGAAATGAAATTTGAAGCAAATCTGGTTGGCCCTGCACGGATAATATCTCGCCCCCCACTTGCATGCTCCCTGAACATGTTCAATATCCTAGGATGGCCATATAAATATAGTGGGTAATCTTTTGTGCCCTTTCAACCGTCTTCTTCACATGTTTGTCCTACCCTATGTCTTCAAGTATGAGATCTAGACAATGTGCTGCGCATGGGAGCCAATATAAATGTCTGCGCTTATACATCAATTTCCTCCCTGCAGCCTTATAACTGGCTTCATTATCAGTAACAACTTGTACAACATTTTCTTCACCAATTTCGTCTACCATGTTGTCCATCAAATGAAACAAATAATTGGCAGTTTTTTCAAAATTTGATGCATCTACAGATTTTACAAATAATGTACCTTCGATGCAATAGACCAAAAAGTTAATCATGGACTTTTTCGTGGTACCAGTCCAACCATCACACATAATAGTGCATCCTCTCTCCATCCATATATGCTTGAAGTTTTGAACCCAGTCATGGAGCTCCTGAACCTCTGCCTCAAGCCCACGCCCGTATATGTCCTGACGTGACGGCGCCTTCAAGCCAGGGCCAGCATCTGCTATGGCATCCAACATAGGTTGAAAATATTCACTTTCAGCAGCATGTGCAGGGACACCTGCATGAAAAAACCATTTACAAATGCTTTTAAATGCATGCCCTGCAACTTCTGCAGATTTTTTAACCCCTCTCAATGCACTTTTGATCTTAGGTTGCGTAGCCTGGGGCCTTCTGTGGAGATAACTGTCCATGGGGCCTGTTCTCTGCGTCTGCGGGGGCGGGGCAGCAACGTCGGGACGTTGTGCAGCTGTACTGGAGTAGGTCCCTCCTGAACCCATGGGTGCCTTTCCTTTCCTTCGAGCGACTTCTTCACGCTCCCTTGTTTCAGTCAACTCCGGATCAGAATCTTCAGTGCCTTCCTCATCATCATCCCTCCTAACCCTTCTGCCAGAAATCTCCTCAGCAATTTCCTCCTCATCCTCAACCCTTTGTTGCATCCTCTCCTTTTTGCCCAGAAGGCACTGGCGCATCTTCTCTCGCACCTCTCGTGGACAGTGGTCGCATTGTCTTACCTCTCCTCGTACCCCTGCCAAATGTTGCTTTCCTCTGGTAATTCCGCCATACATCTCCCTACCACAATAATTACATTTAACCTTCCTTCTCTTAGCATCAACTATAGACAGGTGGGCCCACCCCGGATCCTCCTGCCGTTGCTGCTCCTGTGTTTGTTGACGTCTAGACATGATGCTACATTAAGACAGTAAAAGATAATGTCTTGTAAGTATAATGAAAAAAAGATAATTTGTCATGAAAGAGGTTAAATTTAGTCAATGAATCTTAATTGAGCTTCAATTGTAGGTAATAAAGTCGAATTAGACGAAAGCCCCAATTTTTGATGGACTAATTAGGAATTAATTACCAAGTAACCCTTAATCACCCTCCATAAAAAAAACCAACATGATCCCATCCCAAATTCATCAATCAAACTTAATTAACCTTCAATTGTTGCTAGGAAACTCGAATTAGACAAAAGTCCCAATTTTTTTGAACTAATTATACCTTAATTACTAATTAAGCCCTAATTACCCTTCAAAAAAAAATCCCAGCATGATCCCATCCCAAATTCGTCAATGAAACTTAATCAACCATCAATTGTGGCTAAGAAACGCGAATTAGACAAAAGCCCCAATTTTTATTAACTAATTAAGCCTTAATTACTAATTAAGTCCTAATTACCGTTCATAAAAATATATTCCCAGCATGATCCCACTCCAAATTCGTCAATGAAACGTCATTAACCTTCAATTGTTGCTAAGAAACTCGAATTAGACAAAAGCCCCAATTTTTATGAAGTAATTAGGGCTTCATTAGCTATTACCCTCCTTGCTCATCCCAAAATTTTGACCCATTCGTCAATAACACAAGAAAACAATGAAACCCTAAATTATGACAATCAAAATAACCTAAAACAAAACAATCAAACCCTAAATTAAGGTATTCCAAAATTTTACCCTCCTTGATGAATGTTGAATGATCCTTCAAGCTGGCCAACACAGCTCCCTCTCCCTGGACCGGATTAGGTCAGCAGGTGCAGCAGCTGGCTTCTCCTGTCCACCTCCAGCAGCAGTCGCAGCAGCTCGCAGCAGCCACCTGGCCCACCTCCTGCCGCAGCAACAGCAGCAGCAGCAGGCTTGCAGAGTCGCAGCACGGCAGTAGGTCCTCCCGCGGGCGCGCGCACGCAGCAGCAGCAGGCCAGCAGCAGCGGCAGGGCAGCTCGCAGCAGGCAGCAGCAGCGGCAGCCAGGCAGCAGCGCAGGCACAGCCGCGTCCGGTTTCGGCTGAAGGTGTCCGGTTTCGGCTGAGAACGATCGGGGTGGGGAAGAGGAACTCAAGTTCACGGGTGTTTCGCCCGATACCGGACGGTTTCGGGCCGAAACCGTCCGGTTTCGGGCGAAACCAGTATCGGTTTCGCCCGAAACCGATACACTTAACCCGTTTCGGCTAGCTACAGTTATTAGTATGTTTTTCGTATCGGGTATGGCCGAAACCGATACGTTTCGGCCGAAACGTATCGGTTTCGGCCGAAACTGCCTTCCATGCTTCTAACCATCGACCCTCCCCGACCGGCCTAGATTGCGATCCCTCTCCGAAATGTATCGGTTTCGGCCGAAACTGCCTTCCATGCTTCTAACCGTCGACCCTCCCCGACCGGCCTAGATTGCGATCCCTCTCCCTTTCTCTCTCTCACTCCCCACCCGGATGACTGGCACCATGGCCGATGCCCATGGCCTCCCCTCCTCCCGTTCTCCCTTTTCCTCTCGCCCTTTCTCTCTCTCTCACCCCCCACCCAAACGATCGGCACCATCACCGATGCCTACGGGGAACGACCTCCCCTCCTCTCGTTCTCCCTCTTCCTTTCTCTCTCTCACCCCACCCAAACGGCCGGCCGCATCGCCGATGCTAACAGCCTCCCTTCCTCACATTCTCCCTCCCTCCCCCTCCCTCTCCCTTTCTCTCTTACCCCCCACCCCACTCTCTCTCTCTCTCTCTCTCTCTCTCTCTCTCTCTCTCTCTCTCTCTCTCTCTCTCTCTCTCTCTGGGCACCCAAGGTTAACCATGGTCGGGTTAAGTTAACCTGACCTTTTCTAACAGAGACAGACGGCAGGGATTTTTTCCTGTAACGGAGAAAATTTTGATGACTTATTTATAAATAGTGGGATTGGAAGGGTTTATTCCTAATTTCAATTTTTATGGGGGCTTATTCCAAAAACAAAAAAAAACATAGCGTGTAATCACACAAATTGAACCTAATCTTGAGAAATTAGGACATTTGTAAGACTTTTTTTTGAAAGTGGATAGTACCACTATTGTATTAAATGAAAAAGGGGATGTGCAAGTATAGTCAATAAGCTGTCAAAAAATCTCTATACAAAAGATCACACCAAGTCAATGTACAACACTGTAACCCCTAGCCAAATAAAAAGAGGGAAATTGAGAAAATTTACATTATAAAGTAACTCCGCCCATTCCCTCACTCTATCACAAATAAAAGGAACAAGAGAGTCGTCAATTCTATCTTCTCTCCTAAAAATCCTATTGTTCCGTTCACCCCACAAAGACCAAAAAGTGGCATGTAAGATCAGCCACCACACAATTAAAAAAATCCCCTCTAAAAGGCCACCTTTTGTCCCAAGTCCGAATGAAGTGATGCACCTCTCTTTGTCAACCGAGGACACAGTGGTTATCGTAGCAAGCCTCTCCCACACCTCCTATGAGTAGGTACAGCTTACAAACAAGTGGTTCAATGTCTCGTCCTCATGTCAACATAAGCAGTAGGTCAACTGGATGGCCGAAAGGAACTAGAGCAACCTATCCCAAGTGGGCAACCTCCCATGGAGAGATCCTCCAGATGAGAATCTTCACCTTCAAGGGGCTCCTAGGCTACCAAATCTGTGGGGCAAAGCTGTGTTGAATCCCTCCATCAGAGATGAAAGAGTAGGCAAATCGGATTGAGAAGGCACCCTCTCTTCCTCACCTCCATGTCCACTCGTCCTCTCTGTCAAGATGAGGAGCGAAGTTGACGAGAAGGTGTAGGAGGTCTTGGAGCTGCTCCATCACCTTAGTCCTAAGGTTTCTCCTCAACGTTAGTGCCTCGGTGCCACCTGACAGTTGAGCATCAAAAGCTTGGTAGACTGACCCCTGAGGGGCAACTAAAACTACAAAGAGGCGTAGGAAAAAGGCCTCTTGGGTGAAGTCACCACACCATCGATCCTTCTAAAAAAGGCATTGATCTCCTTTCCCAAGTCAGACTCGGACACTAGAAGAGATAATGTCCCTACAAGTCAAAATGACTTGCCAGGTGGGAGAAATATGGTGCTGAGAGGATGGAGCCAGATCCCAGACCCACCCCTACCTGATCACCTACACCCACAACCCCTTCTCACCCGCCCCCAACCTCCATAGGCACTTACAAAAGAGGTCCAGATTGAAGTTTTGATATTCTTCAGCCCTACACCTCTCTTTTCCTTGCTAGTAGCCACTCTCCTACACCTGATGTCATGCCACCCCCTACATCTTCCTTCACTCCCAAGCCAAAAAAATCTCCCCTGAATAGCTTCCACCTTCCGCACCACTATCTTGGGAATCTTGAACATGGACAGGAAATAAGTGGGAAGACTATCCAGCACTGATTTGCATAAGACCAGCCTGCCTCCATAGGATAACAACCTCTCCCCTGAATAGCTTCCACCTTCCGCACCACTATCTTAGGAATCCTGAACATGGACAGGAAATAAGTGGGATGACTATCTAGCACTGATTTGCATAAGACCAGCCTGCCTCCATAGGATAACAACCTCGCCTTCCAACCTGCCAATCTAGACTCATATCTCTACACTAATGGCTGCCAGTCAGCACAATGAAGAGCACCTGGGGACAATGGGAGGCCCATATAGAATATAAGAAAAAATCCTATCTTCCATCCCAATATACGGGCCGCCCTATGGAGAGTCCTATCCTCTATGTTCACCCCTACTAGGAGACTTTTGTCAAAGTTGATCTTGAGACTACTGACCTCCTCCAGCAGTATCGACAAAAGTTTAGCCATATGAAGTTGATGATGATCCTCTGCAAGGAATAGAATGGTATCATCTGCATACTGCAAATGAGACACCGATGGGCCATCTCTTCCAACTTGGAAACTCCAGGTCAAGCCAACAACCTCCGCTCTCATCCAGACCCTGCTCAAGATATGGGCCACCAGAATAAACAGGAGAGGGGACATGGGATCCCCCTTTTGAAGCTCCCTACCACTGTGAAAGAAAGTAGTCGGCTTCCCATTGACAAGAACAACAAAAGAGGCTAAAGAAATATAGGCACAAACCCATCCTATCCATCTCTCTCCAAAGCCTATCTTCTCTAGAACATCAAGGAGACTGTCAATTGACCCTGTCATAAGCCTTTTCAAAGTCCAACTTCAAGACCACCCCTTTCTTCCTCTGGTATTTTATACTTAGAGACACTCATGAGTTACCAAGAAGTTGTCCTAGATGTGTCTCCCCCTCATGAAAGCACCCTGGAATCTACTGATCAATCTGTACATCACGGTATCCAATGTACCTACTAACATCTTAGAGATGATCTTGTAAGACCCATTCAGGAGGTTGATGGGCTTGAAGTCTCTGAAGTCTAATGCTCCTTGTTTCTTAGAGATTAGGACTAGGAGGGTTTTACTGATGCCCCCCAAATGAGCCCTTCCCTCTAGAAACTCTCTCACTACTGTCAAAAGGTCCCCTTTGATAATGTCCCAACACTGCTGAAAGAAAGCCAACGAGAAACCATCTGGGCCTAGAGTTCTATCCCCTGCAAGAGAAAACATTGCCAGATAAACCTCCTCCTCTGAGAGGCTCTGAGAGATGACTTACCTCTCCTCGAGGAGGCAGGGAAGAAGGCCCTCTGCAATCCTCGGTTTGTACTGCTCGTCCTCTGTAAATAGTTTGGAGTAGTAGTCCCTCACCTGGCCCCTGATCTCCTCATTAGTGGAGGAGTGGTCACCCACCCGGATGCAAGTGATGGTGTTGACCCTTCTTCTCCCTGAAATAATGCGCTGAAAGTAAGCAATGTTCATATCTATTTCTTTAATCTATCTGTCTTCGATCTCTGCCTCCAATAAATCTCCTCCCTAGAGAGAATCTCCTCAAACTCTACCCTCATAGTGTCCCTAGGCCTCCTGACTACATCATCCATGAGCCCTACTTCCTCCAACGTAACTAAGCCCTCAACATGCTGAATGATTCTATCCTTAGTTGCCTTTACCGGTAGGGTTTTGCCTGTCCCCCAAGTCTTAAGAGTCATAGCTATGTGCCTCACCTTCTTGACCAGAGTAGCCATAGTTGACCTACCCAAGCACTAAACATTCCATGCTCCCCTGACAGTCTCCATAAAGTCTGCCTCCCAGAACCAAAACTTCTCAAGCCTGAAGTTGTACCTCCTATCAAGAGAGCGACTAGTCTTCAACGGGATGGGTTTGTGGTCAGACATAACTCTACCCATAGCCTGCAAATAAGGATAGTGGTCCTCCCAGTCGACAGAGATTAGAAATCTATCCAACCTAGAGCAAGAAAGATTAGCTCTCAAGTTGGACTAAGTTAACTACCCATTAGCCATGCCAATCTCTACTAAGGCTGCTTCCTCGATGAAGTTGGTAAAATCCTCCATCTCCCCAATATGGACATGGTTCTCTGATCTCTCCCAAGGAACTACCACTGCATTGAAATCTTCTCCTACACACCAAGATTTGCCAGAAAATAGATAATGCAGCACCAAGTCTTCCCACAGAAGTTACTTCGCCTCTCTACTCTGAGGGCCATACACTCCCGTGAAGTCCCAAGAGAAGCCATCCCTTACATTCCTAAAATATAAGGAGATAGCCCATATGCTGATCCGCCGGTCCTGCTCCACCTCCACGACTTCAAACTGATTTCAAATGATCATGATTCCCCCGGACCTCCCCTCCGCCGGAGAAGCCACCCCCTTAGAGAGTCTCACACCCACAATCTCCCTCATGACAAGCTCCCCATCCCCTTCACACTTGAATTCTTGAATACACATGATGTCAATCTTCTCCTAATTAGCTCTCTCACCGCCCTCTTCTTCTCCTCACCCCCTAAGCCCCTCATATTCTAGGAGACAATCCTCATAATGATAGTGGGATGTCCCCCTTCTCCCCCCTTTCTCACCCTCTCTATCCCCCCTCAGCTGCGATCTTTCTTCCTATAAAATGGTCATGAACCATCTCTTTCTAATATTAGTAAAGGCCCATTTTATATCTTTCTCCAACCCTACAAATGAAATGCCCCCCTTCTCTGCCACCTCCCTCACCTGGTCACCCATCATTTTTTCAAGCACCCCCACCAGCTCTCTAACTTCCTCCTACCTCCCCCCCTCGGGGTCTCAGGGATCACCTCCTTAATCTCACCCAAAAGGACAAACCATGTAGTCCCTGTCTCAACCAGCATCCACATGTGAGATGATTGCAGGTCCTCCAATACCTCCTCAGATTAGCCTATTGCACCTCCCGAAGCTGTAGCCGAAGGTGACGGGAGCCACAAGTCAACGACGGCCAAACTTTGAACAATCGGGCCAAGCTTCCGTGGAGCAGATGTAGTTCCATTCCCCCCAAGCCCTTCCGACACACCTCTACGTCAACCATTGGAGCCTTCCTGCGCAGTCGAGATTTCAACTGCCCCTGGTCCGCCGGAGAGCAGAGCTGCGCAAGAAGAAGCAAGATGTCAGAGCAGCTCTCACCTCCCTGTACTGGTTCCAGGCAGTTCTGTGACACCATCAAGCCGAGATAGGGCACCTCAGACCCAACTTGCATCGCTCCGACCATAGTGGAGAACCCCGCCAACTGTAGCCCCGAAACTACCTCCTGCAGTCCTGCCAGTGGAGACCTTCGCTGGTCCCTGCCTCACTCCTCCACGGCAGGGCGAGCGGAGTCGAGGACATCTTCCCCCTGGAGTTCCATCCATAGCCGACAAAGGCCCTTCAGCCACCGTCGGGATCGCCTGTGCATGCCGTTCCTCTTGGGGTTGGCTCCGTAGCACAGTAAGTGATGTCGGGCATAAAAGACGAGCCATACCAAGTCACAACGGACCGATAAGGAGACCCAACGACCCACTACAAGGAGGTTCCCCGGAAGCAGTTAAGTTCCAAGTCGTGCAGCCACACATGGAACCCTGACCCGAAGCGAGCAATCGCTAATGCTAGCTCCAACCAAGGGCTAAACACGCACCCTAACTAGACCCCTGGCTGGGACCGCCCATCGCCTGAAGTTGGCTCGAGCCTAACCCTGTGTCATGACCAGACGTAGAGGATAAGCACCTAGCTGAGCCGATCGACTGGGACCTTGAGAAAAAGACGGCTCACCACAGTACCCAGTGAGTTTCGAATGTGAAACTCCAGCCCATGAACCCTGTCGTACATTGTCTTTTTCCTCCCGCTGAGCCAACTGAAACCCTCGATTAGGCGGTCGTAGAGAGACTTGGACGGGGAAATGCTTCGAGCCCATGTCTACAATGATAATCGCTGGCACTACCCTTGGACTACTGACGTAGAGCACCGCGTCCATGACGTTGAGGTCCCCCACCGACAGCACCCTGACAGTACCTGACACCACCACCCCAAAGCGGCCGACAAGCAATGAGAGCCGAAGCTCATCACACATCACGAGTGGGACACCAAATAAGCGGACGAAGATCTGCCATCCCCTAGGGTCATGATGTGTACCCCTCTGCAACCTCCACTTTGCCAGCCGGATGAGGGTCCCATCTGCCAATAGAAATCTAGCCATCGCCACTTCTTCCGTCGCCGCAGCGCTAGGGACGACTGCCAAAAACCCCCTCTTTGCATCCTAGAAAAAGCCCAACCCTCCTCCAGACCTCCGCCCCCATCTAGCATCCTCTTCACCACTTCTTCTGTCAACCTCCCCTCAATCGGCACCACCCACATACATCTGGCAAGCCACTCGAGTCTCATTTGCAAGTGACCGACCGGCCACGAGGTAGCATCAATGCATCCCCCTCTGATCTTCCATCCTCCAACTGTGGGGGTGCCTTTGAGGACCTCTGCATACGAGCGATGGGCGCACAGTGCTTCACCATCCCTCCTCAACAAACACTCAGCCTCCAAAAGATTGCAAGACCGGTGGTGATGACCCATAGAGCCACACCGGAAACACCTCCTAGGGACTCTGGAGGCCGTCCCCCCCCCCCAGGGAAACAATTCACACCAGCCATCCCCTCCAGGAGCCCTCGCCCTCACGTCTACACCTCCACCCCAACCTCCCCAAGAGAAAACACAGAGCTTCTCTCTCCAGAAAAGTCTAGAGAGAGAATTTTGCAACATAGGTTAGCAATCTTGAAGATTACAAAGTGGAAATCCAGACAAATGGTGGTGTTGTATGCAAAAGTGTTCACGGCAAAGGCTACCATTTGAGGCTTGCATTTACAAAATTAGATTAATAGGCAACCTTCTCCAAGTGCTTCCCTAAGAGCCACTTTGTTAAACGAATAGAACAAGGGTGAATAGCCCACCCCTCCTTGAGGGGGTGACTAAGCCATTCGACCCCTCCTGGTCGAATGGCTTATTCGACCAAAACCACCATTTTCTACTGTGAAACCAGGTTAGGATCCTAACTTATCAAAAACGGGTGGGGTGTGTACTGGCGAATAGGTGGGAAACCGGTTGGGAATCATCGCATAAGCCAACCCAGGCGGCCTATTTGTTTAACAAAGTCGCCCTAAAATCTTGTCTTCCAATTCTCAAAGATATTTGACATATAGATCTATCTTAGGAACATTCTCCAACAAACTTAACCAAACAATCTTAGAAGATAAATGAATAGCTTCTCAAGAAAATTGTAAATAAACATCATCTTTTTTTAGAAGTGGATGGCACCACGATTGTATTAATTGTAAAAAGAAAATGGGGTGTACAAGAATAGTCAACCTTTTTTTTGAAAGACAAGTATAATAAATCAGCGCCCCAAAAAACCCCTATGCAAAAACCTCCACTCCGAGACAATGTACCCCTCGCTATCCCCCCAACAAAGAGAAAAGAGAAGAGTTGTGTGACACCACTTTACAAGAATGTTCAGTCCATTCCCTCACCCTCTCACAATTAAAGGAGACAAGTCTATCCTCAATTCTTGCTTCACCTCTAAAGATTCTGTTGTTTCTTTCTCCCCGCAGAGCCCATAATGTAGCATGAAGGATAGTCTATCCCCCTTCAAGTTCCATTTCTTGTGCCATTTGACGAGGAGTTGGAGCACACGCTCATATGGGCCGATGGTGTGGTGGATCCTATTGGTGATCATGGCCCATACCTCCCTGGTGAAAGAGCATTTTGTGAAAAGGTGGTTTAAATTCTCCTCCACCTCCCCACATAAGCAGCAAATGGTGGGTATGTCCTGTAGGAAACGGGCAATCCTATCACAGCCACAGTTAACAATCGACATTCACATTGTAACAATAAAAACCTCCTTAAGCCCCTCTTCATGGTGTACAACTTCTTATGGCACTCCAACTTATTCTTTAATTCAACATCAGTTACATTCCATTCGTCGTCTATCATCTGTTCCTATATGTAGAACATTCAATAACTAATGTTACTAGAAAAAGAATTTGTTTATCGGCCCAAAGAGAAAGTTAATAGTTGACACAATGGTGTAATTAACCATGAAATGTGTCATCAAGAAAACTTAGCATATTGTAATTCTGTTGTAAATTGTAACCAACACAATGCCTTGCCAATTCATTTTCATTGACATTTTTTAGAGTAAAATTCGTCATGGCACTGAATGGAGGAAAGAATTCATCATAGCATTGAATTGAAGAAGTTAACTGATAGTACCGTCACAGGATTAAGCCTTGGAAGACCTCGCGAATAGTGCTTTTCCAGCTCTTGCACTGCCAGAAGTATACTTTGCCGTGCCTCTGGTGGGCGGAGATCAGCTGGAACAGCTATTCTAAGACTGCTTACAGCTGAAATTAGAGGCAATGGAACAGGAACCTACAAAAATCCCATGAATATCGTTAACGACTGATGAAAATTTTAAGACTTCAATGTAATCTGTTCAAGCTTGAAGAATCAAGCTGATAAGAAATACGAACGGTTGCACCCTAGGAGCTTCAACTCACCACGTGCATTTCGCCCTTTTCCCCTGGACGAGGAGGGCATGGTTTCAGACGAGACCCATTTTCACTCAACCCAGAAGTGCAGTGTAGCAAGGTGTCAACAATATAACTACTACTGCGTGATGCAGCCAAAGCAGAAGGCAAGGTCCCAAGTGGAGGTGGGGGCTTCTTGACTACATTTATTGCCACCCCCCACCCCCAGTCTACTGCTCCATCGCGTACCTTAACCTGAAACATTGAAAGTTTTGACAATTAACCAAATGAACAATACATTATCATACAGCAGGTAAAACAACATGAACTTACAAGATGACGAAACCAAGATATGTGAAGTATATTAAATAATACCGATAATGAAACCAGTGAACTATACGCGATAAAACATGGGAAATGATTTTGCTATAAACCACAAGTTCAGAGTATGTGCCTACTATACACATATAACATACTAATTTTATATGTGGATGTCGGTTTTAGCTGCAGATCACAATTACTAGATCTGAGGGAGAGAGTGAGAAAGGGGGAGAGAGGAAACTGTTAAGTCGGGGACCATCAGATTTCAATTCAGCAGTCCATGTTATATATATAAAAATAAGGCACCTGGTGTGGGCTTGGGCGACGAGGCATCCCAGCAAAGCCAGAGCGCCCTCTGATCACCCATCTGAGTGATCAGCAGCCTTTCTCACACTTTTACCCACCCATGAATTTCTAGGCACTATAGGCACCCAGTAACAGAATTTCTGTATGCTGCCAGCGGAGCAGCATACTGTAACAGGACTATATATATGTTCCATGATACACCCAGCATGGTGTGCCAATTTAGCCTGACTTGTACCATATTGAGGAGTGAGATCAGTGGTTGAACTTCCTGAGTTACTGAGCCAAGCTGATCTGACTTGTGCATTGGCCCAAGGATACAGCAGCAGAACTCAAGCAACAGTGAAACAGCATGGCAGTGGGGGCAACAGGTGCCACCATAGTGGATGCGGTGCCATTGCAGAGTGGAGGAGCTCTGCCACCTTCTTTTCGTCCTCTTCCTTCTTTTTCTTCTCTTCCTCTTCCTTTCCTCATCCTCTCCTCCCATCTGCTGCTTCTTTCCTTTTTCTTGTTTATTCTGCAGACTAAGAATCACAGCAACAGCAAAGGGCTCAGGTTTGCCCCCTCTCTCTTTTTTCCTTTTCTTCTCAGACTCCTCTTTTCCATCTTCTCTCGCAAGGTGCACACATCAATCTACCAATCTAATCTGCTGTATTGATGATGCGATTCAGTTTTTTCAAAAATCTGAGATGCACTCATGCACCCAACTTGATATGGCCAACCTTGACTGCCAGATCTTTCTTCTTTTATGTGTGTGTGTGTGTTGTGGGGGGGTGTGGAGTGGTTTGCACCACCATTTTATTCAGATAAATAGAGGCGGCACAACCAAAGTGAGAAAGGAAGAGGTTATTTTCCCAATATATATGCATACATATATAAATGTATACATACACACAACATTGAGTGGTCCCACTTGCAGTGTGCAACTGGGCTATTCCACGAAGTTTCCCATAGTGTAACACTCATGACATAATCTGAAACATGTGTATAGGGAAGGCAACCTAGTTGCCGATGCCTTGGCTTCATATGCCTGTGGTATTCAGGACAATATTATTTTCACACATATGAGAGACCTCCCGCTAATGGAAAGGGGGGCGCTCAAGATGGATAAAGTAGGATTGCCCACATTGCGACATTGTAACTAGACTAGTGGGCAACTCTACATGTTTTTTAGTTTTTTCCTTTTGGCTGTTCATACAGGGGTATGCCCCGAAGTCATTGTATTCATTCATTTCTATTAATAATAATAGGACCACAGGATTAGTCTGGGGGAGTGAGAACATTCTCCCCTTCTGGGGGAGGGTGCGCTCGATCAGATATTGATCATGTCGGTCTGTTCTTTGCCAAAAAAATAATAATCTGAAACATGATTATCATTGGATCGCTCCATTACCTGAGTGAAACCTAACCAGGCAAGTTATGCAAGCTATCCTGACTGTGCTTTCAGTTTGGGCATTTCTCTATATCAGCCTATGGAAAAAAGTACTTCACACACGTACACTAAACATTCCCGTTACGTGCCCACTAACAGTTGTCTAATACAGTCGTGAGCTTCAACATTGTAGCACCTTTGTTTTAAAAAGATTCACTGGCGGAACACTCCTGATCCTAGCACAAGTAATCACACCAAAGAATGAATGAAATACTGTAATGATAGAGATCTGTTTACACGCGAAATTTTCGGATATCCAATTTTGTTGGATAAATATGTGTATATTTTGGCATATTTGTTAATTCCGCACTTTTGGGTTTATCAGACAATTTAGGGTTCGTGTACAGGATCTTTCCCCACCGACCGGAGTCGATGTTAATTTACATCGACATAAGTCCGAACACCTTTGATTAATTGCAAAGATCTCTTTTACCCTTGTGATGTCAACCATGATGTTAAGGATCCGCCCTTGGGAAGACTCCCGTGCCCTAAGGTAGGGGTACATTTACAATCTTCCCTATAGTAAGGGTTTATTTGCATTTTTTTCCTTCGAGAGGGGTATATTTGCAATTTTTCCTCTTTTGAGGACATTTCTATGATGTCCTTGACCTTCAGAGGTGTTTCAGTAATTTTTCAACCACCGGGAGTGTTTCTGTAATTTTTCCGTCATTGGGAGGTATTTCTCTAAGTAATTTTCTGACCTCCGGAGGTATTTATGTAATTTTCTAGCCTCTGGAGGTATTTCTGTAATTTTATGGCCTCCGGGGGTATTTTTATAATTTTTTGGTCTCTGAGGGTATTTCTGTAATTTTTTGGTCTCCGGGGAAGCATCCTTGTGTATTTTTTTCTGAATTCTACTGTATTTTACTGTATTTTCCCGGACTTTCATACAATTTCTCATAATTTCAGGGTAAAACCATAGTTTTTTGAACTTTGGAATAAAATGGGGACTTTTATGCATTTTGAAGAACATTTTTGCAGATTTGAACCTATTTTTCCTTGAATTTATTGAAATTCAAAATTTCCCGAACTTTCTTAGATATTTACACAATTTCACAATCTTTCGGAGTATAATTATAATTTCTATTCTTTTGCGGCTTTCTTCATCATAACACACAAGGTTTGACAAACGGGTACGGTCAGGGTTTGCCGTCCCGCCCCGACCCGCACCGACTCGCACGACCCGACCCGACCCAGGCGGGCGCCGGGTCGTACGGGCCGTGGGTCGTGGACGGGACGCACCGAACCGCTTTGTCCCGTGCGTCTCGCCACATACCGGTGCGGTGCGAGGCGGGACCCGGCTCGTACGAGCGGGTCGGGGCGGGTCGGCCATTTAACGGGCCGGCAGGAGGGGGAGGGGGGGCGCCGGAGGTGGGAGAGGGGGGTGGTGGGGGGCCGCAGGAGGTGGGAGAAGGAGGGGGCGGTGGGGGCCAGGGGGGCGATCTCGGTGGTGGGGCCGCCGGAGGTTGGGGGGCGGTGGGGGAGGGGGGAGAGGTGGGGGGGCGGTGGTGGCCGCCGGAGTTGGGAGAGGGGGGCGGTGGGGGGCCGCAGCAGGAGGGGGAGGGGGAGGTGGGAGCAGGGTTTGCCGTCCCGCCCCGACCCGCACCGACTCGCACGACCCGACCCGACCCAGGCGGGCGCCGGGTCGCACGGGCCGTGGGTCGTGGACGGGACGCACCGAACCTCTTTGTCCCGTGCGTCTCGCCACGTACCGGTGCGGTGCGAGGCGGGACCCGACTCGGTACGAGCGGGTCAGGGCGGGTCGGCCATTTAACGGGCCGGCATGAGGGGGAGGGGGGGCGCCGGAGGTGGGAGAGGGGGATGGTGGGGGGCCGCAGGAGGTGGGAGAGGGAGGGGGCGGTGGGGGCCAGGGGGGCGATCTCGGTGGTGGGGCCGCCGGAGGTTGGGGGGCGGTGGGGGAGGGGGGAGAGGAGGGGGGGCGGTGGTGGCCGCCGGAGTTGGGAGAGGGGGGCGGTGGGGGGCCGCAACGGAGGGGGAGGGGGAGGTGGGAGAGGTGGGGGGGCGGTGGTGGCTGCCGGGGGTGGGAGAGGGGGCGGTGGGGGGCCGCAGCAGGAGGGGGCGGGGGGGCGCCGGAGGTGGGAGCGGGGGTGGGGGGGCCGCAGCAGGAGGGGGGCGGTGGGGGGCCGCAGCAGGAGGGGGCGGGGGGGCGCCGGAGGTGGGAGAGGCGCCGGAGAGTGGGCGGGGGGGCGCCGGAGGTGGGAGAGGGGGTGGGGGGCCGCAGCAGGAGGGGAGGGGGGGCGCCGGGGGTGGGAGAGGGGGGCGGTGGGGGGCCGCAGCAGGAGGTGGCGGGGGGCGCCGGAGGTGGGAGAGGGGGTGGGGGGCCGCAGCAGGAGGTGGCGGGGGGGCGCCGGAGGTGGGAGAGGGGGGGGGGGGGCCGCAGCAGGAGGGGGAGGGGGGGCGCCGGATGTGGGAGAGGCAATGGGGCGGACCGGGTCGCTGTGAGACCCGCCCGACCCGACCCGTCCCGCGCAGAGACCGGGTCGGCCGGGTCGGACGGGTCGGCAAACCCTGGGTGGGGGAGAGGGGGGCGGTGGGGGGCCACAGTAGGAGTGGGAGGGGGAGGGGGGGTGGGGAGAGGTGGGGGGGCGGTGGTGGCTGCCGGGAGTGGGAGAGGGGGTCGGTGGGGGGCCGCAGCAGGAGGGGGCGGGGGGCGCCGGAGGTGGGAGAGGGGGTGGGGGGCCGCAGCAGGAGGGGGGCGGTGGGGGGCCGCAGCAGGAGGGGGCGGCGCCGGAGGTGGGAGAGAGCGCCGGAGGGCCGCAGCATGAGGGGGCGGGGGGGCGCCGGAGGTGGGAGAGGCGCCGGAGAGGGGCGGGGGGCGCCGGAGGTGGGAGAGGGGGTGGGGGGCCGCAGCAGGAGGGGGAGGGGGGGCGCCGGGGGTGGGAGAGGGGGGCGGTGGGGGGCCGCAGCAGGAGGGGGGCGGGGGGGCGCCGGAGGTGGGAGAGGGGGTGGGGGGCCGCAGCAGGAGGGGGGCGGTGGGGGGCCGCAGCAGGAGGGGGCGGCGCCGGAGGTGGGAGAGGCGCCGGAGGGCCGCAGCAGGAGGGGGCGGGGGGGCGCCGGAGGTGGGAGAGGGCCGGAGAGGGGGCGGGGGGGCGCCGGAGGTGGGAGAGGGGGTGGGGGGCCGCAGCAGGAGGGGGAGGGGGGGCGGACCGGGTCGCTGTGAGACCCGCCCGACCCGACCCGTCCCGCGCAGAGACCGGGTCGGCCGGGTCGGACGGATCGGCAAACCCTGGGTACGGTACGGCTTGTACCTCACATACCGGACCATACCAGCCGGTGACCGGTACGACCGGTGCGTGGTACGCAACCGGTACACTACATATGTTATTTTAAATATTAATTATTTTCTTTTATAACAAATCTCTCTTGTAGGCTGGTTGGTTGAGGACCTCATGTTTGAACGTGAGATCCTGTTTTCGAAACATACTTTTGATGCATTTTTATTCTATTTTTAAAAAATCGTTTAAGAAGGTGGTAGATGTGGGATTCGAACCGAGGATGCCCACTTAAATCACGTATCAACTAACCAACCGAGATAGAAGAGCATTTAAATAACTTTATTCTATAACATATATATATATATATTGTGTTTTTTTGTCTCGGTACGCAATGGTACAAATCCGTACCGTACCAGTGAAAGACCGGTATGACAGATACAAACGGGCCGGCAAACCTTTATAACACATCAAAAAGATCCCATAACTTAAGTTCACGGCTTGTCTCCATCATCCATAGTGAGTAGACTAAACTTTCCCTCACATGAGGGTATTTTTACAAGTATGCCCCAATGTGAGGACTTGTTTTAAACTATAAACAAACTTGTATATAGAGGAGGGCGCCCCCCTCTCACCTCTTGCGTAGGTTGCAGCAGGGCTTTTTGGAGTCTTCTTCTTTCCAAACTTCAAGCTTCCATGAGCATCCCCCTCCTCTCCAAGAGAAGGAGATCTTCCCTTTTTATAAGTGGTGGAGGAGACCTCCCCCGGTGGAACTCGGTGGAGGTAAGCCCCCTATCCCTTCATCTCCCCATCTCTTCCTCTCCCCATTCTAGACTACCCCGGTGGTGCAGCAGGAAGAGAAGGGGGGAGCCTCCCCGGTGGGAAAAGACCCGGGGAGGCTTCCCCCAGGTGTGTGCGCAGGCGGAGAGAGGGGGGGAGCCTCCCCCCGACAGGTGCGGGTGGGGGAACCTCCCCACGGTGCAGGCAGGCGGGGGGGAGGGCTCCCCCCCCGGATGGAAGCAGGAGGGGGGGTCCCCCCCAGGTGGAGCAGGCCGGGGGTCTCCCCCCGGTGCAGGGGGGGGCGGTGGAGCAGGCCCGGGGGGGTCCCTCGGGTGCGCCCAGGAGAGAGGAGAGGTAAGAGGGAGAGGGCGGCTCCCCCTCTCCCCCTTGTTGTGGTTTTTGTCAAGGCTATAAAGGCCCCCTTTTCTAGAATTTTTCTATTGTTTCTCTTGACTTCTTCCAGCGCAGCGACGCGTGGAGATTTTTGTTTGTTTGTTGGCCGTCTCTAAGCGCCGTCTTGCTGCCCGTTTGACTCCGGGGTAACCGAAAATTCATTCTAATGGCACTAAAGACTTAATTTTGTATAGGTTTCGTCTCCGTGGGTGTATAATTTGACACCGCCCACATGGTGCTCGGTAAAATGCCCACTTGTCATAAAGAGCTAAAAGCTCAACTTAGCATGGCCTTTGTTGAGTACTTGGTGGCCTTATGCCGCCCACCAGGCATTTGGCCAAATGTCTTAGCGATCTTTTAACAACCGAACGCTTATTTTTGTAGAGCGGATGTGCATGACTTTGTGCCGCTCACAAGGTGTTTGATGAAATGTCCATGAGCATCCGTATGACGGCGACGGTCCGAGCATCGCTTCATGTCATAGTCTAAGACATTTTATTTCTGATTTTTTTCTGTAATTATCGGAAATTATGAACTTTTTTTGGGGTTCAACAAGATCATAAAAAATCTTCAACGAAAAACTGAAGAAGGGATGCTCACCAATAGAAAACAGCGGAAACAAACAAAAATCAAGAAATGAGAAACACAGAAAGATAAATGTATCTACAGACTTGCACATACCAGTCTTCCAGTACAAAGAAATAGTAGAGCCCTTTCAGGTCTGGCAATTTCAAACATTATCTCTTCTCAAGTTCAGCTAAGTCAAGTTCTAACTTGTGGTACAGCAAGTTCGGCCTACATTATTGTTGTAAATAAAGTTCTTCAGAGAAGAAATGGAAAAGCTTCAATCAAGTCAGATGACGTGAAGAAGGTCAAGGAGACAATGACCACCTCTCCAGAAGAGTCAAGTGAAGCAGCTTCTTTTTCCAACTTTGAAATCTTTTGTCCCATGTCTGGCAGTGCCTGAATGAAGAGACATGTCTACTATCAGGATATGCAAACCAAAAACATACAAAAAATACTCTGCATGAATCCAGCAAGCAGCAAGGGGACCTTTTCATACTGAAATTGGTGAAAAGAATTCTTGATGACATGCTCAGCAGTAAACTGACCCTCTGCACGGCTCATCAGATTCAAAATTGTATAATAGCTGAGTCGGAAAGTACTGACTAAAGGAGAAGGTCTGCCTAAAACCATGTCCTTGAGAACATTCATCTCCATCTGAGATCAGAGAGAGAAAACATGAACAAATTTAGAAATGGTAATACCAAATTCTTAGACTTCAAAAGCTTCAGAAGCATCCATGTCATTGACCTTGTTTGAAACATCAGCCAGCAAAACATGATGTCCTT